>WOGR01026586.1:0-11796 GCA_015342045.1 Leptinotarsa lineolata | reverse complement strand
ATGCATTAAATTACAAATAATGCAATTTATGGCGTAATCATCTTCCTTCACCCTATATTTCTACAGAAATGCTTGATGTGTCATTTATGATTAGGGAACACTTATAAAATTTAAAATGTTTCTTGTACATTTGTTGAAAATCTTATCAAATTTTCACCACAGTATAATCATTATCTTACATTTCTATAGCACCTGATCTGCTACAAATCTTGTGTCATTGGTGTTCATTATAGTTTTTCACTTCACCAGAGAAGTGAGTTAACAAAAGAATAAAAATTTTTTGGAATCTCACTGTTACTTTCTTAACTGAAGTTTGCAAAACTAGATGAAATTGTTTTAATTCACTTCTTAATAGGGTGAATATTTTTATTTGATTCAAAAAGTGCAACATAAAATCAATACATACTTCTTCAAAACAAAAAGAGGAACGTTGATACTATGCACAGGTGCAGCGTGCCATTCCACGCTGCGAAGCTGCAAAACTTGTTAAAAGTTCAATTAGTCAGTAACTTGTATTTATAAATTTTGTTTGAGAATGAATATAGCTTCCTTAAAATCATTAACATTTCGGAAAGTAAATATACATATACACTAATAGATTTTTGGGTATCGAAGACGGAAAATAATTACTTTCTGAAAAATTAACCGAAACGTTGGCCTCCTGGTAAACTGAATATCGATGAACACATCCCGGTTGTGTACTCATCACCCAACGCAATTTCATCTACCAAATTACATTTGGTATTTAATTCTGCCACATAATATTCACAAGTCTGAATATGAATAATCATTTTCAACTATTATCACTCACCTTCACCAGTAACCATTTTCCTACGTCTAGCACTCATTTTAAAAATCAAAGGTTATAGCGCACTAGCTGCATAAACTATATTGTACGACTGAAGTAAAATGATGAAGTTAACAGGGTTGCCCTTTAGGGGGGTCACAAAAGACATTCCAGTTAGCAGAGGTTATAAAGCTGAATTGACATAGGTATATGAATGCCACACTAGCGCCAATGATATATGCTAACATTTTAAGAAAGATAAGTATATAAAAAAAGTTAAATTATTTGACTTTGCAGTCAAAATTTATAAATACGACAATTTACTGACTAATTACACAGTTGAACTGTTGTGGAATTGGCGCGGTGGCAGTGCGCCCGACTCACGATCGGAAGGTCGTGGGTTCGATTCCGGCCTCGACCAGATATTTTTCTCGAGAAAATTTATCTGGTTGAAGTTGGGATGATTCTGCAACCGTGTTAGGAATCACACGTTAAAAGCTAAGACCTCGTTAGTCCTTAGCTCGAACAAGTTTCTAAACTTCTGAGAGTTGTCGTTCGTATAGGGGCGACAGCTGATTAACGGAAAAACAGATTTTGAACAGATTTTTTCTTATAACTTTTCAGCTTGAAGTTTTCGGTTTGCCTCATTTTTTAGATTTTGGAAGGAAAAAAGGCCATAAAACTTTATCTGTCTCTCAACAAGTTAGATTACAAATTCTATTTTCTTTATTTATCCACCTCTGCCGTTAACTTCCACTTTTGCAAAGGTTAAAACTTTGCACTTCCGTCTCTGCCTCCGCTATGTGAACTCTGTTACAATACTGATACTAACAGCTCTTTTTTGCATTGTAAATACTGTTAGTATAGTTACAGGGCTCCTTAGAGATAATAACACCAGAAAACCGACATATATTATACAGTCATTGAAAGAATTTTTAGATATTTAGATTTAGATTTTGTGCAACTGTTAGTTCTGATTGTTGTTTTATTTACGTTTTTATCTTTTTTATTTCTTGTATTGACCATTCCCATACAATTTGTATTTAAAGAAAGTATTATTAATTTTTTTTAAAATACTGATGTTGACTTCAAAAAGAGATTTTAAAACCTGAATTTCGTGGTAAAATTCATTTAAAAACCTGATGTGTTTACATGAAAAGTTTGAAACTGCATTTCAAGAAATATCCAATTCTCTGATTAAATAGTGCAGTTAATTTTCTACTCAAATTAACTGGAAAAAACCATGCTAATGGCACTTTTTAAAGCTTAAATAAGTATAAGACAAAAATTCGTCCAAATAATAACATTTTTGTTAACACAGTGATGTACGATTCTATTTACACCCTAAATACACATAGGCAAAAACGGAAAACTTCAAGTGCTTTTAAAATAAAATATCACCTCCACATTGAATTTGCACAAAATGTTGAATATTTCACAGTGATTGTGTACAATGCAGAAATAATTAACACTAAAGGTGTTTTTCAATTCGCTTTTACCGATTTTTACAGGGTTGATTGAGGGATTCATCTAAGACTGCAGTTGCGATTCCCAAATTGCAATGCAGTTACATCATCATTCCAAAAACGGAGTTTTGGATTCCTCACTGTTCCTTATTTATCCACACATTTTCAATTTGAAAATAACCCCATCAACCATGAAGGGTTATTAGCGTACAGCATATCATTGACAATTCAATAATCTTTTGCACAGTTGGACACCACCAAGTTCGTTTCAACAAATTCAAATCAACATCGAGGTGAACGCCACCGAACTTTGTGGAAACACGAGTAGCAACCTTTTATAAAGCTGGAAAATTGAATGGTAACATTGTTTGTGGGATTTGGTTTTTAAGTAATTACATAGACAGTAAAATGATAAAATTCATAAGTGTATATATAAATTAGGCACAAACAGATTATGGACGTCGAAATATTTTTAGAAAACTGAGAAATTAATTTTTGAAAGACAAGATCACATTTTCGATAAAAAAACGCATTCCCATAGTACTATGGATTAATTGAATAGAACTGGCTGATACTTGATGAAAATCCATATTTAAACTCATTATTACAATAATACAGTTTATTGTATGATTTTCACTAAAATCATGGGAAGCGTTTTAAAAACGCTCGATGAAGCTATTGTATAGCGAAACACGTGTCGCGGTTTTCGTAAAACCCTTTTTCGTGAATATCATACAATAAACTGTATTATTTTAATAATGAGTTTACAATGGATTAGCTCACAACATTATGCATCATGAGCATAATTATTTCAGATTATACTGAACACTTTACCTATAGGTTTTTTTTATAGAAAAGTTGAAATAAAGTATCCCGGATCAAAATAACATTATAAGTCAAAATTATATTATAAATTCTGGCCTCATTAGTTATCTCCGCATGGCAGTGCTAATGCTGTCTCTTATGAGGAGTATACCATCCAGTTGGACACCACCAAGGACGTTCCCTCAATATTGAAGAAAAGGGAAAGATCAGTACTTTAGCCGTGTAAGACTTATCAGTATATATGATATTGAAGTGATTCGTTTAACTTTTTTCCAAAAAAGGATACCTATTGATCTGATACAATCCTAATATCCTAAAAATAAATTTTTATGAACACAAACCCAACACTAGGAGAGCTATATAGAACATTCTCAAAGGCTTACCTGTAAAGAGAGTATGGAACTGTTTATCATCAAAAACCAAGCACCTTGTGGTTTAATTAAGCAAAAAAACTGGAATTTTCTGGACTTATTTACCAAAAGCCAGAATATAATTTCCACTTAAATATAGAATTGAAGCATTCTTCTTTACAGAACCGTGCTTGGTTTGATCAATTGAATCCTAGAAACTCTCCATTCAGCAGGAAGAAAACGGCCAACGTCGAAACAATGTCGATTCATACAGTGAAATGACATCAAAAAGAATTTGATAACTTTTAACTAAATTTGAAATGAAAAACGATTTGATTGATGAAGAGTTCATATGTATATTGAGTATACAGAAAATTCAAAAGATACACATGAGTTACAGGACAAATGAAAATAGCAGATTCAAAATTTCGCATAAATTGGGATCTGGCAACTAACCATACATGGAAGTGTTCAAATGGTTTCCTGCATAAGAGACGACTTCTTCTGAATGTATCTGAATAATTTCAGAAAATAATGGTATTTAGACCTGACTGCCAAAAGAGGCGTTACATTACAATTTTACACATATCTAAAATCACGGAGTAGATTTAAAGTATGTCTTTCAGGTTGAAAAACTGGGCACAAGCTGATGTTATCTTCAACACTAGATTAGATGCTTGTATGTCCAATTCTTAAGCGGGAAAGGAAAATTTGATATTTCCTGGGTACAGACCGATATTATTGTGTGGACATGAGCGGACAAATTGCCCTGAACTTATTAGTTTCCAACTCACTCCATCTTTCCAAGAATGTACTAGAATTTGTTTTGTAGTCCTAGAGTAAACTTCATAAGGACGGCATCCTTGTTGCGTTTGATTTCCATTCTAATAGCTCAAGCACCAATCTACTTGATAGGAAAAACTACTCAAATATCATTTGACCATTTGATTGTTGTGTTCAGGCCTATCATTTTTAATGGAACCAGTGTTGTCATATTGTGGTCAGAATATCTCCCAGCAACTCAGGTAATGAAGTCTGTAAAAACATCAGATACCTTTTTCTGTTGAGGATGAAAGCAGATCTATCAGATATCCATTATTCAAACCAACCACATCAAATATTTGGTTAGCTCCCTTACTTTTGATTTCCGACGAGTAATGGTAATGTCTGGATCTATACACAAACTCCCAAAGGAATGGCAATCAGAAAATCTGTCAGGAAACTTGTCATTACGTTCATTATATTTTCAACAATTTAAAAAAAGTATATTTCATTTCAAGAGTATCTATTCATGTGTTGAACCATTTTGATTTTTGCTACCAATTGTAAAACAATTCTTTCTGTATTGAATGAAACTAATTTTTTATGGAGGAAAATCAGTTTTTTACCGATCTTCTTCTGGTTATTTTTACCTTCCACAGTCTGAAAAAATATGAAAATTATAATGGAGAACTTTATACAGGTGTAGAAAGGGCAAACTTTATAGTTTACCCCGATAAGTTACTGCGTAAAAATCAAATTATTTTTCACAAAGAAAATTATTCTATTTATCAGTAAATTTTCGTATTCTTAATGATTTTGCCTATCAAAAAAATTGCTAAATACGGTACTTATCTTTTACGTTTCGGAGGCCAAAATCTGCCTCCGTCTTCAGAAATGGACAAAAAAATTTAAGTCTGCAGGTATTTCCTTTGACATCTGTCGAAGAAGTTGAGAAAGAACAAGCAAGGAAATAACTGAAATTTTTTTGATAGGCAAAATTATTAAAATACGAAAAGTTACTGATAAAAAGAATATTTTTCTTTGGGAAAAATAATTTGATTTTTTCGCAGTAACTTATCGGGGTAAACTAAAGAGTTTGCCCTTTCTACACCTGTATAAAGTTCTCAATTATAATTATCACATTTTTTCAGGCTGTGGAAGGTTAAAATACCCAGAAGAAGATCGATAAAAAATTCTTTCTGCTTGTGCTTCAATACCAAAAGTTGAGTCCTGTCTAGTTAGTCTTTTTTGAAAATCGTTAATAACATCTATTAAAAACAGTAACGAATAATTTCTTTTGTTGTCACACTTTTTTCAAAACACTATCAATTAAGGACCTTGACAATTTGGAATTAAAAAAAAAACGAATACAGCAAGTAAGCTATTAGAATCTATCATTGCTCAAAAATAAAGATTACGTCAGTGTTCACCAACTGGCAATATTACAATAAAACTACACCTTCGATATCTATAGATCACTCTTCAAGTCACCTTCTCATAATGCTGGAAAATGCAGTGAATAGAATGTCGTTAAAAGGCTGTTCAAGTATTTGTTGCTTTCGAAAGAATTTGGTTTCAAAAGAGTTGGGATCAACAGTTTGAGAAATGTTTTGGTCGAATATTGAAAAAAATTTCACTGAAAACTGTTTCCAAGAAAACACTAAAAATGTCTTACTTTTTTCCACTGGCGGCTCAGCCTGCAAGCGCGGTTGCTTTTCAGGCGGCCCAAAAGATCGCAGATCCTCGTCCTGTGGAACGTCAGGCATTGGAGATCCAATATGGCGTCTAACAGAGTTACGATTTTTCACGGAAGATCTAACACCCTTAAAACTAGAAATTTCACTTTTATGTTTCGGCTCCTTCGTCGGATTCAGTATTTTCTCGTCACTCCTCTCTTTTTTTCTGTGCTTCGCAGATTTCACTACGTCACTTTTAGTTTTACTGGGAGAATCTAAACTGCCACTAGAACTAGACTTAAGAGAACTAGAATCCGAGTCGGTCGATCTGGATCCGGCTCGTGATGTTTTGTGCGATTTGTGGGATTTTGGAAGGTTAGCGGGTTTAGTGGTATCAGTTTTTTGGGGTGGGACATCATCTTTATTGAGCAACCGTGGATCGGTTCGAGTTTTTCGACCGCCCACCTTATTTGTAACAATTTTATTATTCTCTAAAAATGCAGTCCTTTGCCCTAACTGAACACCTGAATTATTATTCGACGACTTCTGCTGTTGTCTCAGAAGTCTAGGATCCCTGATGAGAGGCCGAGATGCTGCATCAATCAAATCCCTATTTACAGGATTTATTCGAGTACTGTTGTTTGTAGCCTGCAACCTTTGCTGCTGTGTTGCAGTTGCTACACCCTAAAATAACGAGACAATAGAAGTTATTGAGAATCTCACGATTTCACTGTAACTTACGATTCCAACCGGTCTATTTTTCGCTAGCGAAGGAACGAGCTGCTTCGCTACTTCTGGTTTGAGAAGAATACTCTGAAAAAAATTAAAAATTTCAAAATCAAGTTGTTACTAAGTAAAATATTTTTAATGACCAACATATCATTTGGAATACTTGTCATATTTCAATAATCCCAACTACTTTCAATAGTTACTCATAAAATATATTTTCATTATCAAAATATTAACTAAGGTAAGGGATATACACAGGTTGAACAAGCGATTCATTAAGATTCACAAAAGATGAGTTTGTAATCAGTCGTATAACTTTTTTTCATCAATGCCAATTTTGAAGAAGGCATTTTTCCTTCAAATTCTTCATAGTAATACCAATTTTTATAAAGGGTAACAAAACATCATCGGTAATTATTGACCCATTTCTTTGATTCCCATCCTATCAAAATTACTTGAATTGGCTTATAAATTCTGACAGATCAATCATCTAAAAAAAAATCGACAATACCCCAATCGACAATGATTTCAGGAGGGAAAATCTACTACAACTGCTCTCACAGATATGGTTGTTTACATCACTGAAAAAGTAAATTCAACTACAGCATCATTTTTAGATTTTTTCAAAGCTTCTAGACTACACGAAATTTTTCTAACGAAAATAAAGTTGTGGATATCAGAGAAAATGTATCATCCAAAAAAAAAATTACATGGAGAGTTCCCCAGGAATCATTCCTAGATCCCATACTATTTATTATCTACGTTAATGACTTACTCGAAACTTAATGTCGAAACATGTTGAATATGCTGATGATACCACATTATTAGCTTCAATGGAAAACTCTTGATCAGTTTGAAAATCAAATTAGACACGTTCAAAAGTGCTCCGGATTATTTAATGAATATAAGATTGTGCTTAGTAATGATTAAACACAAAAGTTACTCTTTACTGAAATAAATTAGCTATCTGCATGTATCTTTCCAGAAATTTCAAGGATATTGTGCTTTTTCACAGTACCATGTCGTACGGAATTCTTTCTTTTATATATTTTTTAATGGAGTGACCCAATGACAGTAATGAATTACACTAAGTTTTCTGTCATCTTAAGGATGATAATCTCAACTAGGATTACCTAGGATAAACAAGTAGATCATACATGCTCAATAAAGCATACTATGCCATAAAGCCGCTGAAACCAACAATGAATGAATCAGGATTACTCAGCATTTATTATGCAATGATTTATTCTCATATCAATTTTAATGTTGATATCATTAGTTTTTATTGCCTACAACAGGATAGTGAAGCTTATATTCAATATGAATTACAGGGGCAGTTGCTGGTCTATCTTCATAGAGAAAAAATCTTAAAACTGCCCTCCAAATCTTTTCATTGAAAATACCACTGAACATAATTATGATACCATAAATAGAGAGTTATTGCGAATTCATCAACATCACACGACTCTTTTCGAAAAATCTCCACAGTATAACGCTATCATATCATGTGCTTCAATAAGTTACCAGATGAATTTGAAAGAATTGAAAAACTTCATTTGTACTATTATTAAGTTTTCTATATATTTTTCATTTTTATATTAAAAGAGCTTAAAATCTGTTTCTACATGTACATCAATTTTAAATTGTCACACAAGGGAAGAATCTCTACTCTACTTTGATATTTATACAGGAACAGTAGTTGTTATATAATTAGCTGTTTCTGTAGATAATTTTTAAATGAATGAAAAATCAATAACTAATTTATTGTACTTATTAATAGCTTTTACAGGAACAGAAGATTATGAGAAAAAATATTTTGCTCTAAGACATCCTATAAAACAATCACTCAGGTTTGCTCGAACTTTTCAAGAGTTGTCCTTCATAACGAAGTGAAGGTTTAATAAAAATTGGACCAATTCAATTAAACCAACACAGAAATTTATGCTTGTTCTATTGTGACATTCTCCAAGTATTAAATAATAATCAATATTATGAAAAAACATTTTTCACCTTTCCTGGTACAGCCGGATTATGTTTGATTTGCTCCTGCAATTTTACTTGGGTCTGCAATACCTCCAGCTCCAGCTTTTTTTGTTGCAGTTCAAGAAGCTCCTTTTGTTTCTGTATTAATTGTTCCTGCATCAGGAGAGTTTCCTTGTTAATGTTCGGCTGAACTGTTCCCACAAATTTTGGTTGCTCAGGCTCTGATTTTGGTTTTGGAGAAGTCGTCTGCAAAAAATACCATTGCAAACATAATTAAAAGTTGTTAAATATTCATGAGTTACAGATACGAGGGTGGTTTGAAAAGTTTCTGACTTAAGATGTAAGACATTTTTTCAGATTTTTTTATGTGTCAACATAATCTTTTTTAATTCTACACACTTCTCCCAGCGATGCTCCCATCTCTGTAACCCGTCCAAATAGTACTCGGCGATTTTCTCTGCAAAATAATTGTTCACAAAGAAGATTGCCTCTTCATTTGACAAAACTCTGCCCTCCGATCGCAATCTTTAGATGAGGGAACAAAAAGAAGTCGCTTGGGGCTAGATCTGGTGAGTAAGGCGAATGGTCAAGCAGTTCCACTGCATTCGTGGATTTTCACCATGGTAACCGCTGAGATGTGGGACGGTTTGTTGCCTTGGTGAAACAGGATTTTGTTTTTCTGCAAATATGGCCGTTTTTCCACAAGTTCTACCTTCGGTTTCGGTAATGATGCGTACTATGCTCCTGTAATGGTTTTTTCTTTTTGAAGATAATCAATTAAAATAACTCCATGACTATCCTAAAAAACAGTCGCCATCACTTTCCCAGCCGAAAAAACAGTTTTTGCTTTTTTTGGAGCCGGTTCCTCCTTTGAGGTCCACTGTTTGGACTGTATTTTTGTTTCGGGCTTTCAATGGTGTATCCAAGTTTCATCTACAGTAATCAATCGGTGCCAAAACTCAGATTTTAGCGCCTAAACTGCGCCAACAGAGCGTTGGAAATGTTTATTCAAACATGTTTTTGGTCTAATGTGAGCAAACGCGGCACCCAACGCGCGGACAGCTTTCTCATACCTGAATGTTGATTTAATATGTGACAAACACGTTCTTTTAACATCTTCATAATCTCTGCTATCTCTGTGACTTTAATTCGGCGGTCGTTTAGCACTTTGGTGAACTTTGGCGACGTTTTCGTCGGTAGTTGCAGTTTTTGGACGTCTCGAACGTTCATCGTCTCTCAAGTTCTTACAGTCACGTTTAAATTCAGCTGCCCAAAATGTTGCTATGGTAAATGATGGTGCAGAGTTCCCTTAGACAGAATCAAACAAATTTTTTATCTGTGTAGACGTATCGTCTTTCAAAAACAAATCTTTAATGACAGCTTGATACATGATTGTGTTCATTTTCGACTGTTGCATAACTACGCGACCAAAATTACTGAAACTTTGGTGAACAACTGTCAAAAGATGAACAACAAAATTCACTAGCTTCTATTTACAAGTGCTACTATCTTCATGTTGAGGTCAGAAAATTTTCAGACCTCCCTCGTAGAGTCTATAATTTTTTTACCATTCACAGGCTCAGTTTATCAGATGTGTAAGCCACAAGTTAATGAAACTTTGGGAAAGGAAAATCACATCCTCGATATCAAAAACGACTACTTTCACTCATTTTATATATTTCCATATTTATGCTATCTCAAACTTTATTTTTGATCAATGGCAATAGTTAAAAAACCACTCGTCTTACGGATTCGTGGTTTTATCGAGCTGGTTGCTCTCATGGTATTGCTAAAGCAAAAAAGATTCCATAAAAAAAAGAAGATATATCGATAAAATTTCAAGGTTTTGCATTACTTTTGATGAAATAAAAGTATCCAAAAACTTACCTTTTTTAAAAATTTAGGGTTGAAGTGAATGCTATTTGAAGGTGGTTGCGCAGTAACAGGCCATGCAGGGTCGAGGAGATTAATTTGGACGTCTATTGCATAGAGCTTCATTTGGGGAAATACTTCATTCCACGTCTGTCGCAATTTAAACATCTCCGCTCTCGTCTTTTCGTCCACCTTGAATTTATTGTTTTGGTAAGTATCACAATAAATGTCAGGGGTCAAGGTCTGGTAAATAAAGAAAAATGAGGTGAAAATAAAATGAAGGAAGCTGAAGAGAAGGAGCAAAACATATAAACACGTTACTAAGTGAATTAGTTGCCGAGAATTTGAAAGAAAATATTACTACAACACCACAGAACCATTTGTTTAGAGTCAGAAAAAATAGTTAAAATAACGTACGGTGAAGGTATTTATTATTCAGGTATTTGCAGCATGGTTAATCATATAGTAATTGAACTTCTTACATTTTATGAGTTTGTCTTGATTATCTATAGACTTATTCCTTGTAAATGTTAGGCATGCCAATCGTAAAAATGAACAGTAAAATTCATCTACAAAGTAAATATTAGGGACACAAACCATTATTCATCCATAAGAAATCAATAACTATACACTGCATGTTTATTTTATACTCAAAATGGAAACTATAAATCCGAAAAGACCTGCTTTACATGATATACCTCTGCCCACTCCAACAACAACGTTAACCAAACACTGTGTTGTCTGAGTGTTAAAATATTTTCAATCATTTTCCTGCCAAACCGAAACGTATAGTGAACCTCATGGCATTTCATAAACATGTAAGATATTTTACTTTAAAAAGCTTATTACAGCCAACTTACAACTTATGATTCAAGTTTTTTATTTGTTTTTAAATATCTCAACTACTGAAGATTCATTCCTTGACTTTCTGTTTGTCTAGACTTCTTATTTTTATATTGACATTTATTTTTTATGTTCTAGTATTGTACCATTATGCTTTGTCAAAAAGATGCATTTCTTGGATAAATAAAGTACAGTGATTAATTGAATAGATGTTGAACACACCATACTAACAGGAAAAGATGAGCCTTTCTCCTACTATAGCCTATTTGATCTGAAGAAGGAAAGTCAATTCCGTAGACCAGATGGAATCCTCCATTTTATTGAAGAAGAGTATTGCACTGGCTTATCCGTATGTAAATAAAGTATTAAAGAATTTTCTGAATAGATTCCTACACAATATTGCATAGGAAAGAAAGTTTTTGGCTTTCTACTACTCCATCTTGATACAAAAAATGTGGGAATCTTCCAAAGAAAGGAAGGAAGCAATCATTTTTGAAAGAAGT
>WOGR01026201.1:0-10046 GCA_015342045.1 Leptinotarsa lineolata | reverse complement strand
AATGTGCCCGAATATATTCGCTGAATAAAATTTAAAAATGAAGTGAAACTGAGGTAATCTTTTTTTGAAGCGCCACCTTGCGGAAGTGGCAACTAGGCTCTTCTTCTTCATATATGAAGTGGGTTTCCTGTGAGTAATTAATTCAGTTTCGTATTTCTATTAGAGAGCAATTGGTGATTTCATTTATTAATTGTGTTGACTTTTGGGGTATAGACAATTGTGTGAAGAAGTTTGACATTTCAACCCAACTGCTTGGTGAAAATATTTGTTGATAACTATTAGGAAGGTTCTTATCGAAATCTATGTTTGTATTTTCAGTTTCAACTGTCAAAAATCTGAATTCGAAAGTAAAACGTGTTTACATTTATACAGAGAGTACGCCTCTGCCAAAAAATATTCTTTTTATTTTCCTAAAAGATCAGCATCGTCAGAATCCATGCAATAAACAATTTATTCCGGGGCTGTTTTGGTCTCCGCGTTTCGGCTCAGTGAACACTATTGATGAACGTTAGAAAATGTTTTATTCATAGAACTTGGGAGCCTTCACGTGCCATGAAGACATTATTATCGATACCGAGGCTCTCAGTTCTTATATTTCTCTAGGCGAATTTTAACTGAACGGCCAGGTTGGGTTGTTAAACTTTTGCGATGAGATTTTCTATTGGGCCATCGGACCGTTCTCAGATAGATATGCTGAAGAAGTATTGGAAAAGACAGACACTTCAGCTCAATGTTTCTCTCAGTGACACAATAGGCATATTTTATCGACATGAATGTGAAACGTGGAATGTGGAAGGAATCGCAATTGTTTTCTAATGAAGGCTTTGAATTTCGAGAGATTCCAGTACTCTTCTTGAATTTTGAAGAATTGCTCACGTCTGAATGAAAAAAAAAAGACATTTAAATACCTGATATTTGTACATTGAAGTTTTTAATACTTACAAGTATATTTTTTTAAACATTTTCATTTTGAAATATACCCGAAAATCATACGAGTACATCGTGTTTATATTCGTTTTATATAATTTTAGGTATTTTATATATTTTTTGAGACAAGGTGTTTCGACTGAAATGCAAATAGGTACTACACATGGCAAATATATGGAATAATGATTCCAATAACCCGCTGGGCATATGCCGCCAGCAATGAAAGATCCAATCATAATTAAATTCGTAATCGAACGGGTCGAGAGTGAAATACTGAGGGTAATTTGCAGAATGCCGGAAGCATATATTTGCTTACCTCTATCGCAAGCTCGAAGTCTTTCCTGTCTATGGTGCCGCTTTGATTAACATCTGCAAAGTAAATAATGAAATTAATAATAAAAGTGATGACTGTATTCAAAACAGAGAAGGTTTATTAATCATCTGCCTAGTTCCAGAAACTGAGAAAGAAAAACGTTAATTGGATTCAATATGATAGTACCGTCAATCCAAAGTTCATTCTTACTGATCGATTGCATCCCAACCAAGAGCTGTTAGGAGTGGGACCTTTATCACCATTTATAGATCTCATTCCCCATTTTTCGCATTCTTAACTCTCCCAAGCATCCAGAAACTTGTTGTTTTGTACTGGTTCCAAAAATTTCAAGGATTTCTCGTTTATTCTGTGGCCATTCTCTGAAGCATTTTGAGTGACACCAGACTTTCCTGGTCTATGGAATCGAATATGTGAAACATGCTCTTTTTAGCGAGCTATTATAGCGAAAGTCAGGAAGAAAACTGGTTTTCAATGTATTTTTGAATATTTGAAATGCTTCAATATCTTAAGCTACCACCAAGATGGTTTTTTTGAGAAAAAAGGTTTTGGCTTTTACGAAAAATGTGGAAATCTTCCAAAAAAGGATAAAGCAATTAATTTCAAAACAAATTACACTGTGTTAGATAAAACTGCACCAAGTTTGTATTGTACAGCTATATAAAAATCATTTCCTGATGATGCCAACTCAGTTGATGAAAAGTTAATATAAGTGTCGCCACAGTTCTGAAAGAGCGTTTTATTCCTCATCAAATATACATGGAATTTTGTCATGGAAACGACAGGAAATACACGTTCTGTGAACAATAATTGAGAATATTTATTCAACAAGAACGAATAATATTCGACAGCGCTCGCGTATATAACAACATTATCACTTCGTTAGTGGATAATTAGAACGTACGACTTGGTAGTACAGCTCTTATTTCATTAGAAGCATATCGATTACCAATTCTCTGGTGCATAGTAACCCGTTTTCGCAAAATGAGGTCGCCTCAAATGAAATTCATTAATTCACATTTGCATTCAAATGGCCCATGATGTTTTTCATCTTGATGAGTTCATCTTTCTCGCGGAAAAACCCGATTTCCTCTTAATTATCGGCAGGAGCGTCACATTTTCCAAATTACTCCTATATTCGATTCTTTGAGGCCATAACCGTATGTTTCTCGTCGATCCATGCAAAGATTTTTTCTGATGATTTTCCTCGAAAGGCATAAAAGGATAAAACATGAAGGCTTGAAAGTGTTTACAGAGTTTCACAGCGATTAAATGCATACCTGTGCACGATTAAAATGAACATAACTCAGTTTATTTCACATAAATCCTAAAGTTTTCTTATTCATTTCATTTTGGATTTAGAGTGACGTCATTTCATATTTCGTATTCTAACTATAACTTATGGCCGGTTTATCAATTCATAGTTAAATTGCTCTGTTACCTATCTCAAAGCTAAGCTTAGCTAATAGTCAATGTTGCAGTTACTAATCAGATCGTTCATCATACCCTGACGGAAGCTAATGTTTAATAACTGTCAGTTAACTAAAGTTGGCATGAATGACATTTTCAGGGGCTTGTTTCTATTGGAGGATTGATTTTCAAAAATGACAACTGTAATTTGGGAATTTTTCGGAAGTTTGAGTTCCGAGGGCATATGAAAAACGAAAATGAGCAATAAAAGACATCCAATTTTTCGTATCTGTTGGTGTTTCAAATACTTGCTCTATTTGTTCCAATTTGAATAATACCTTATTTTTCTTCAATCTGGATCTTTTCACAAAATCCACCTCATCTAATTCATTGAAATCATCATTACGTTCATTAACAATATAAGGTCTTCTTTCTGCTTCAATGAATTCCACTATATCCTCATCTTCATTATTTAACACATGGAAAATTTTCATAATAATATAGTTATAAAAATTACGTCTTTACTTGGAAATAGTATTTCCCAAATAACATTTGTGACACAACAACAAACATAAATAACCTACTTTTGCATGCGCGACCACATAACTGCCAGCTTAAATAAAAAACTATCACTTTCTAGCGACTGTTATGGTCACTGAGATTTCAGCTACCAGTTGTTGGTGACAATGATAATGAAAAACAGTTTGACTAGGAGCTAAGACAAAACCATTTGTCAATTGAGCTTAGCTGGCGATTGATAAACCGACCCTTATAGTTTTACACCCATATCATATAAAAGGATTGCTCAAAAAATAGTATACCATCCGCCATATTGGATGTAGAATGACGTCACTTGTCCAGTGATAATTGCCACGAAACTGAACGTGTACGCAAAATCTCAGCTCAATCGATTGATGATAATTATTTCAAAAATGAGTTGTAGGATTCTACATATAAAGCAAGTTGAATAAAAGCTTGTAATAAAAACTGTTTCAGTTCGAGCTTTTACAGCCCGTTCTGCTGCCGACACTGAATTTTATTATTTGACACCAGCACAGATTCATATCGCGGTCTTAATTGCACAATATGACATTTTCTGCTTTTTAAATTAGCTTTCTGAGTTATGTTTTAGATTTTACCTGTCGCTATTCTAACAGAAATTGCAGCTCTGGAGTTGTATGAAATATGATAATGTTATTATGATTAATTTTTGCTACAGTGATTTATAACAATGTGAAATATTTTTGAAATTACCTAGCATCTAACAGACATCAGATGAGTTTGATGAATGTCTCTTCGAAGTAATTGGCATTTAATAGTTTTCTTCAGAATTTCTGCTTGTAAAGTATAAAGTAACAAGTTGGAGCCCCAAACAAATAGTACCAAGCTCAGTCGATATGCATAGAAAGCCAACATAATATTTCAAAACATTATATCTCCGAATGGATCACATTCCTACCAGTCCTTCGTAGAAGAAAACACTGTCGATCTTGCTTCTTCTCATCTCTCACTGAAGAAAAAGTCGATAATTTACTGATATGTTTGAACATATAAAATTTCCTGGCTATAACAAAGAAGGTAGACATCCACAAAAAGTATTGAAGACTTTCCAATGTGTGATGATCAATATGTTTCTCTTCGTTTTCTTCACCAAAAAGGGAATGAAGATCTAGCTCACATCGCATATGAGAATCTCTTGAAAATTGAGCTCTATGAGAACCAACAATTTTCCCCCTATCGTACCATCAGGTACGTTTACAGATGGATCAAAAATACCTTCAGGTTCTGATCCAGGTCTAATAAACTCGCATTAGTCCTGATATACCTCCATGAAAAAGCAGGTGGACAACGTCAGCAGAGCTTTACAGTTTCCCTTTCGAAAGAGGTACCAAGACTGACGAGCTGTCCTTCAAATCTCTATAATTTGATTTCTGTAATTTTGTTGATTTCCACGATTTCAGAAACCGCTCAATTTCTCGACTAATAATGAATTAACTGATTTCCTCCACAATCTGTTTTCCCCCCTCTGATAATGATCTCGCCAACAATAGAAATCCGACAACCCTCCAATTTACATTATTCCGACAAAGTTGACAAAGCTTCGCTTCCCATCAATATCAGAAAGCTCAAGCTCCCCAAGAAATATTAGTTAGGGCGCTCACAACCGCTCAAACATTAAAAGAAGTCTCGGATAGGTGATTTACCAAAGAACGGCTTGTTTGTCTTTTATTTGTGGCCCTGGGGATTTTCCTGCATTAATCTTAAAGAATTAGTGGGTTTTTGCAGTTTGTAATACGCCTGTGGAAATTTCACTGGCGTTGTTGAAATATTGTAAGGTACGTTTGGGCGGAGTTTTGCATGAAATACTTGCTCCAGTAATGAAATATTTCAACGGCATTGAATTAACATTGTGAGAAAGACAAAAAAGTAGCATACAACATGGAATTTTTGTTTAAAGGGGTTCCGAACGTTCCAAACCAATTTCGGTGTTATATTCCGACATACCTTGACATAAATCATTTAGAGATACTGGTTGAGTTCTATGAATCCAACGTACTCAAATCAGGTGACCGTACAGACCCTTTCACTGGCCCACTCTGGCCTGAAAAACTACCAGGAAACGCTTCGTTCAAATACTGACGAATAGTGGAAGTGTAGTCAATTGAAGAACGTCTATCAATGCGTGAGTGACAGTGTCTTGTAATAATGCAAGTACATTTTTCTATAAGACTTTCTGGTGGAAAATAATGACTCACAATGAAGCCTCTTGAACTTCAGCCAATATCTTTAGCTTCTTGGCATGTTGTGCGTGCACCTCATGAAGTAGGTGTGGGTTTTCAGCATAGCAAGAGTTCCAAACAACTAGTAAAATTGCAAATATTTGTCAAAGTCTCCAAATTGTGCAAGAAAAGCTTTCGGAGGGTGGTATTTATGGAAAATCAAAGTTTTCTGAATGTTCGTATGGCTTACGTCATAAACTATACTTAACGTAGGATAATTATCACTAGTTTACTGCCAATTTATGACTGTTATGCCAATGGCAGTCCTTTGTTATTTTTTGGTTCCTAAATGCGAAAATGTAAAAATTTCCTAACACATAAGATTTTTGAGTTTTGATTTTTTTCATAAAAATTTAATGACCACGACATTCCAAATTTGCTTTTCTTCTAAACCGAGAAAATTGTTCAAAATCTGACAACACTGCCTCTGCCCAGTATTCGACTCTGCTTCCGCTGTATATGAGAATTGTAACGCCGGTCCTCGAACTTCCGATACTCGAAGTTTTCAGAAAATACCAGAAATACGGAACCGCTATAAAAGTAGTAGATTGACAATCGGATCATCAGTATTGATTTAATGCGAGTAGTGGTGAGTTAGTACAGAGAAGCGAGGTGAGTATTATATTGGTGTTATCTATGTGAATGAAATAAGGTTACTCCTGTAAACGTAGTATTACATATTTGAACTCGACGTACGCAACAGTACAAAAATGTCCAAAGTACAGAAACGTGGCTGCTTTAATCCCGCAGATAGTTTTTGCTACATATGTGGTCAGTTTATGTCTAAATCGCAGAAACGGCCAATTAATCAAATGACCAAAGTAGCCCCCACTTGTCCAAAGAGAATGCTGAACTATTAGAGTCTAGATTACAACAATGGAATTTACTAGCCCCTAAAACCAAACTTACAATATTTAGGAACCGTAACCATGAGCTATCCTCGTTTTTTACTATGCAGGATAAAATGTGTGTTTGTGTGAGTCCAAATGGTGTGATGGAAAAATTAGGATTTGCACATAACCCGGACGAATGGCGTTTATTTATTGATTTGTCTAAAACGAGTTTAAAAGTCGTTCGTAAGTAAAGTAATTCGTTTAATTATCAAGTTGGTTGTGCAATGAAATATTTGTTTTAAATGCGTCATTTCATTCCGAAATAATCATTATTTGTTTCCGCTTCGAAAGTACTGGGAACGAAAAATTTTTGAGTCCACTATTGGCCAAAATTTTTCCCTTGAAGTTCAAGATCACGACATTATATTTCATGAGTAACAGAACAAAACAGCTTTAAAATTCTTCCATTACCCTCAAGTCGTTAAAATAAAAATAAATTTCCTCCACCCTCACAAACACCAGCAATAACAATTTTCAATACAAACGGAGTTTTCAAATGATCAAAGTTTCTAACTCGGCTAGAGGCTACATCAGATCACATTTCCGAAAGTGCCTGTGAACTCGGTTCTGTTTCACCTGAAAAGTCCAATATTTATCCACGAAATTAACTCTAACTAAGCACTTTTATATGGATTCACGTTGGATGTTCTGACAGTCTTAAAGATTCGCTTTGGAGTTTTATCATTTGTTGAACGTTTTCCTATAAAGTTGGGAGTTACCCATTCTTACAAAGGTTTTCGACTGAAAAGAAAATATTGCTTAGTTGATTGTCTTTAAATCCAACTGAAGAATAGTCCGGAAACCTCATAGATCTTGGTGAACTACCATAATTTCTCATACAGGGTGATCCAATTAACTGTGAACCTTTTGGTAACTTTAAAATCTGCAAATCACTGCCTTTATCAGGATGCAAGAGATCAAAAACAAATGAAAGACGCATTCTCGACTTTTTGAGTGAAATACTCGTTTTCATATGAAATTCCTGCTTGAAATATTTTTCTCTCTATTCGGAAATGATTTTCATTCACAAAAGCAAACAACAACAAATGTGAAGAGATAGCAATGCATTGATTTCAATGTATCCGATACGATACATTGAAATCAACTAAGAAAGAAGTGCAGTTCAATACTTACCAAAAAAGACATTGAATACGTAGAGGAGCTTCTTTTTCCTGAAATCTGAGATCGACATGTTTCGTAGAGGGCTCTGCAATCGAAAAAATATCATTTAAATCTCTTCCAGAACATTATCTTACAACTTGAACTATTTGAACTATATAGCTGAGGTCAATTCATAAGCTACTAGATGCCAGTAATCATGAATACTTCAACATTTTCAACATTCACAATATTCTTTTTTTGGCAGGTTATTCTCATGGTCAGCGACCCTTCTGTTAATCCTCTTGGCTCATTTATACGCTTGTACTCGTATTCGATTTTTTCTTTCCTTTGGAAGTAAAGGAAAGGGTACTTCGTATAACCTTCCCACAAATCTCCAATACAATTTGTGATGGGCATTGAAATAAGATAACTCACGGATGAAAACAATCAGTTAGTCACAAAAAACTGAGGAGTGGAGTAAGATTTAAATAAAAAACACAAGTGCTAAGGCACTCACTAAGGTAGGTGCTAAGACATATTGGATCTGTGAGAATCCCTATGTTACATTGTTGGTACGTTGCCTTGCAAATGGGATAGTCCTGATGGAGTAACCTTGGTTTACCAAAACTCACTCCTACTGGGTCAAATTTTGTTGAAATTATGACTTATGCTCGCCAAAACAAGTTTTCATAATTAGAAATCGGGATGGCTTCATTGAAATACTATGAACTTATTATGGTGGTAATGTTTCCATACCAAAAAAGGAGGAGACAAAACTTTGAGGCTGAATTGTAGTAGGAAATAATGATACTTGAGGGGGAGAGAGCTCTTAAGACAGCGGTGAGATTTTGCTGTTTAGCGTTTCTACTAACCCCATAGAAAAAAAAACAAAACTTTTTCAACAACACATATTTAAACTAGCCGTGGGTATAGTGTGGCTAGGATATAATTATTATATCCTCTCTGTAGGAGTCTATGCGAAATTTTTATAATAATAACTCCACCTTTTATGATAAGGTTGTTAAACAGTCAGCATCTGAGAAGGCTCTAAAATGTGCCACGATCTTAGATTGAAGTAATAACGTTTACAATGCTGCAGTTTGAAAAATTTAACGCGAAAGGAAAGATATCCTTTAAATTTCATAAGTTTTTCATAGCCCATTAAAAAATAAGATTTACTGCCATATAATACAATAATCTTTGATGTTGACATTATAGAATTCAACTGAGGAAGTTGAATGCTTCTGGACATAATAATAATTTTTAAAGCACATTTCTAGATGGATAGAACGAAAAAAGGCAACAATACAAGAGCTTTTCTAGCTATTGGTGTAACTGGTTTAGTTGCCTTTTCTATGAGGATTTATACTGTTTTATTTGGTTTGACAGACTTCTAGACAAACGACCAATCTTGAAGGTTTCAATATAGAAGTGAACTAACATTCATGACGATCTAGACTGTCTCCCATTCTATAGAAAAAATCTGGTTTTCTTTCTGATGTGAACTATTGTTTTTATGCTTTTTTCAACTGCAATTTACAGCTTTCTTGAAAGAAGATGATAATCTACCTCTTTTTGGCTTCTGGTTATTTATAGCATCCAGGAGAACCTCTACATATCTTGTAGAACTGCTCCTTCTTGGTGAATGGGAAATTGTTATTCTACAGTAGTTTGAAATTTCCACAAGGCTTCGTTTGAATTTTGGCTTTCAGTTTCATTTGACTCTGCTAAACTTAACCTCTGGTGTAGAATAAATCCAAAACGAAAACTGCTTCCAAACATCAGAGCTACACCATTCAGTTTACTTCTGAAAACGCCAATGCACGTTGAAAATATTGTTGCAGCTTTTGTGTTTGATAGGAGAGCTTGTTTCAGATTTGTTAAACTTGATTGAGATGGTGTTTGTCATATCTTTCTGATACTCTGATGATGTGCTTACTGGAATATTCATCAGAATATTCAAAGCCGGTCCCTACCAGGAGGCTTTTTGTTTTTCTAGTTTTTTGTCCAGATATAATACCTCTAGTTGTCGGTTGAAAATGTGCTTTGACGGCTAATGGAAACAGAAGTTAGATGTGCCATCGCTTGCATAGCAAAATACTGGATTCGCGGTAATAGAGACAAGGTTGGAGATAATATGGAGCACCAGAGTTGACGGTGCCATCGATCTCCATCGATGGAAAGTTCTTTAAGAAAGCTCCAAAATGCCCTATCTCGAAGTTCAATACAAAAACTTCGAATCCAATCCCGGTCTAAGGACAGCGCTTTTTTCCTTGCCTCCATTTTTTGTGTCATTCACTATTTAATTTCATCAGAAACAATCACACTTACATCTACTTCTCTCTGTATCTGTAGAGTAAGGAGTGTGAGTGTAGGTCCACCGCACTTAGGCCACAAGTGACCCATTGTATATCCTCCCAAGGAGTTATCCTCCTAGGCCATCGTCCATCCCGCCTTACAGTTTCATCTTCCTGTTCACACATTCTGCATAGAGGAGTGTCCACCAGCCCCATAGTACGGAGGTGTTCCTTAGTTGACAGTGGCCAGATAGAAATCCTACTGTTAAACGTAGGTTTTTTCTAGTCATCGCCAGATATTTCTTCG
>WOGR01025662.1:0-12668 GCA_015342045.1 Leptinotarsa lineolata | reverse complement strand
CGCAAGGAGAATAATAATCGTCGCACCTGCGAGGCGCGAAATTTTAGTAAACAACACGTCATGAAAATTTTCATTATCAAGTAAAATTAACGTAGTTAGTTAGTTTGACTTAGTTTCATAAAGTCAAACTAACTATCAAGTAAAACTAAAACTAACTAACCTAGTTTTACCTGATAACGGGCTAAACCTCGAAACCGGTCGTAAGAATAAATAAATGTAGTGGAAATTAGACGAAAAAGTGTTTTCATTCATATTATTGAAGTGAAAATGATTCAGAAATATTCATAAATATCATTCATTATAGTATTCCCAACAAATTAAACCGTCTTATATTATTACCAAATTCAATCAACTGGTAAATCATCTCAAAATGATAGTCTTTCACTGGAGAATCGTAAAAGTGAATACTGAAAAAAATAGCATAAGTTAAAACTCCTGTGTTCGATTCTAGAAGAGAAGAATCAAATTAAAAATTCATAGAATGGTCCTTCCTCACCTCTTTTTGTTTTTCAACAACGACAGTATCTTGTTCAATTTTTATCATCAACTTCTCAGTTTTTGCCGATGCAACAATGAGTTTGGGTTGTAAATCGTGTAATTCATTCTGCATCAGACCAACCTGTCCTGCTGCGAAGTCAAGTTTATCCAACCCTGTTTCATATCTATTTCTCTGTCCTGTAATCCTCTCTACTTTCAAAGCATATAGAGATTTGAACGTTTGTATGAGTTCTAAGTAAGAAGTTGGTGTAATGTATGTCTTTCGTTTCTGTTCCGTGTAAAACAGCTGTGAAGATTCTTTGACGGATACGTGGAAAAGCTTACACATAGAAACACATAGATCCACCATTTGTTCATTAATATCAGTTTGGGCTAGGAACATATGAGCTACTCTCTCCAGCGCATCATCGGGCCAACTTTGAAACCAATCAATAGTACAGCAGTTTATCAGGGAGGGAAACATTCTACATCTCACCCGAAATGAGTCACCGATGGGCGACATACAGAGAGCTACATGTAAATTGTTTCGGACTCTTTCGATGAAGAAATTGTACAGGGCCAAGGGTGTTGGTTCAATTTTTCTCCCCTGAAATTTCAAAATATTTTGAGTGAAAATATTCAGGAAGTTAATGCTTTGTATACATAGGAGACTCAAATCTCAATGCAATATTCCAAGTGGTACCTCTTTCATTTATTCTCAGGCCTACCTTTTTTTTCATTCATATGAATTTGATATCGTAACCAATTTTAAATGGTGAACCGAAATAATTTGCAGAGAACAAAACCTCTTTTTATCAAATCATATAAAATAACAATTGGTTCAGGCTAGTCTCAAACTCTCTACACTGTAGGTTAATGAAATGACACTTATCAGAAAACAATTACTCCCCTGGCTTATACCACGAAGAGCATTGGATTATATCCGACAGGTATCAGTGTCGAAATCTTCACTGAAGTATTGGCTAATTTCAGATATGCGGTTGGTTGGTACCTCGTTCACCAGGTAGGGCAGTGACAAACATGTTTTTTGTTGTTAGCTTCAGCTCAGTCCGAAGAATGATATACTGCAAGGAATTCGAATTTTAATTATGGAATGTCATCGACTCTATGTTGATGATGGTCACTACCTTGCACTGATGAGAGACCAAATAGCCCGAAACCGGTCTGCAAGTGAGCCCGTTCAATAATTTAAAATCGATTTCGGCAGTTGTATTGCCAAGAGCATATGCAGGAAATACTTCAGTGGAGATTCCTGCACTGACACCTGTCGGATATAATCCATCGCCCTTCGTGGTATTAGCCAGGGGAGTAGTTATTTTCTAATAGGTGTTAGTCCATAAATCTACTGTGTAGGTGTGATGAGACTGGCCTGAACGAATTGTTCATTCAGATAGTTTGATTTAAAGCCAGTCTTCGGATATGCCCACGTACTATAAGAACTAAAGTTTTTTTGTCCTTATGCGAAGTCTTGGGCTATGTGGATATGCAGTTGGTTAAAACATCGACAGGCAGATGGGGCGACGTTTTCGGACGTTCGCTTCATTCAAAATGAATGCAAATATCGATTATTCAAACGAAGTTCTTATTGAATCATTCATTACATATGAATAAAGAGATCAACTCATTGTAAGAACTTGCAGAAAATTCAATCAAATGTATCCTGAATTAACACCAATGAACGAGAGGAAGTTTGTAAGGTTACAAAATAATTTCCTTAACTACGGCTCAATTTTTCCAAGGAAGAACTGTACCAAAAATCGGGCATTTCTAAGTAAAAAGTAAGATTTACTGAGCTATAACATGTGAAAGTACAGAGAAAAAAAAGAATTGTAAACAGAATATCACATTTTTACAATAAATACATTACATTCTGAATATTTTAAAATTTTCTATGTACGTGATTTGTGGTTGCTTTTTCAATTTCATACACCGCACTATTCGCAGTTCTTCTTTGGTAGGCACTGAAGTACTGTACACCCTGTCTTTCAAAGCAAACCGTAAAAAAGTCAAGTGGCGTGAGATCGCGTGATCTCGGTGGCCAATACCACGGCCCTAAACGCCAAAGCCAACGATCGTGAAACATTTCCTGTAAAGTTTCCAGAAAACTTCCTGGGTGAAATGAGCTGAAGCTCTGCCCAGTTTAAACCACGAATTCATATATTCCTCTGAAGGCAAGTTTTTCAGGAAATCGGTAACAGTCGTCCTTAGTATTTGCATTTAGAGCGTCTTCATAGGAAGAAAAGTTAATTTTATTGTTCTTTCGGTGAATTTTTTTCCGGAAACCCATTTCTTTGTCACATGACGATCATGATCAGCCCAAAAATGTTCATTCCTTCTATTAAAAATGCCATCCCTCGTAAATTTTGATTGGTCGCTCCAAATTATTCTGACAGAAATTCCCGATCTTCCTGTATATGTATTGAAAGAAATTCGCAAAAATGCTCTATACGTTTGAAGTCTTCTTCTTTGAGAACTTGAACTTTGGTGAATTTATACGGATGCATTTCGTGATTTTTCAAAATTCGTTGTACTGAAGCATGTGATACTTACAAATTTTCTTCTGCACTACGAATGGAATCTTTTGGATATGTATAAAAATATGCCAAAACGTTAACAGTATTATCCTCATTTGAAGAAACAGGTTTTGGTAATGTTGAAAGCGCCTATAACTTTGAGCCATAGTTAAGGGAATTATTTTGTAATCCTACAAACTTAATCTCGTTGATTGCTGTTGATTCAGGATACATTTGGTTGAATTTTCTGCAAGTTCTGGCAATAATTTGATCACTTTGTACATGTATAATAAATAATTTCATATAAACTTTGTTCGAATAATGAAAATATTTGCATTCATTTTTGGTGATTTTTTGAAACACCGTCAATAACAATTTATCAATTACTCATAAATATCACCTTAAACCAAATTGTTAATAAAATAATGTTTCCAGAAGAAGTAGCTTTATTAAGAAAACTTTATGATTTGGGTAGAGGGACACGATATAGCATATTTCTTTTGTATTATTATTATCATTTTTTTTCAGCATAGTGTGCGCTGGTCAGGCCCTATCTACGAAGCCCCGATACATTCGGGAGGGCGCACCAGCATTATCAACCAACGACCACTCCCCACACCGTGGGGTAAGTGATCATTGGTTTCGAGAATCATGTGCCCTGAGTAAGCGCAATGAGCCAAGAATGACAGCCTTCTGGATTTGTCCGGCTGAGATTTCTGCCTTAGTGCGGCAAGCCGGTATGATTTCGAGATTCAAGAGTAGAGAGGGCATCATTCCACCAAGGACTTCAATAATCAGAACAACCATCTTGACACAGTGGTCTGGATATAGTCTGCGGAGTTCGAAGAGAAAATCCCGATATTTAATCCGTTTTTCCTCCTCTTTTCGGACGGTATTCGTCTCGCCAGGAGCTGAAAACTCCACGACAAATATTGTCTTGCTCTGGTGGTCAAAAAGGACTACATCAGGCTTATTAGTTTGTATGAGTCTGAGGGTGGGGAACGAATAGTTTCAATAGATTCGGCACTTCTCATTCCCCACAACGGATTCAATATCCCCCGGAACGTAGGGCAACACCGGTGTCTCGTCAATACCGTAAGAGTGCCGTAGATGGTAATAAAGCACTCTCAGGGCTGCGTTATGTCGATGGATATAGGCCGAGACCGCATATGCTGGACATGCTGACAGCAAGTGCATTAGGGTCTCGGACGCCTCGCGGCAGGCCCTGCACCTTGTATCAGGAACCCCTATATCCATCATGCGACTGCGATAGACTAAGGTGTTGAAGACACCATCCTGGCATGCCATGATGAACCCTTCAGCTTCCGACTTCAGTCCACTCGACCTGAGGACAGCGAAAGTCAGGCGCTTTGATAAGCCAGGGTCTTCAATGTTATTAAAGAAGACCCCATGCATTGGGGTCTTATTATTATTATCAGCTGATCGCGTATGCTGGCCGCTTTTTCTCCTACCTCCGATTCAGTATTCTTCCAATCGAGTAACTCTATACAAGAGCTGTCAACTGAATCATGAAATGAAAAATACCAACAGTGTATTGAATATCAGTTTCGCGCGATTTCAGGAATGCGATATCGTAACCGGATATATTGAACGTACTGCTTTCCAGGGTTCACTTAATGGAAATGATGTTGACGTCTGCAAAGAAGTGGAAAAGTGCGCATCAGATAACTTTGAGGGAGTAAATTTGACGAAGGGTATTTTTCACGAAACACAGGCAGACGTGACGAATAAAGTAATAATATTGCAGCATAGAGGAAATTCTTTTGTGAACTGGAGTTATCCATTTTACGGTTTCAAAAATAAAGCACACATAAAGCTATCATTTTGATGAAACTTTTATTTCATTATATGTCTTTGTGATGCCCTGTTTGGAACATTTGGTGTAGTAATGAATATTACTAAAGTTCTGTCCCAACACCAAAAAAAGATAATATATCACAGTCTTGTGGAAAGTCATATCTCTTATGGACTATTTGGATGGGGAGGTATATGTAAAAGTCACATACATTATCTTGAAGTCATTCAGAAGCGATTTCTAAAACTAATGATATCTAAGAGCTCGAGATATCCAAATGATACACTATATGAAGAATCGGGACTACTAGATGTGAGACAATTGTATTACAAAAATTCTGATATAAGACAGCATGTCATCAGTATTTGGGTCCAAAACTGTACAATAGCTTACCCTCGAATATTCATCAGATCGGTAGTATCAACCAATTCAAAAGTAAACTAGTCAGATTTATAAAGAACATACCTAGAGACAGTGTCCATAATTTAATTTAATAATATAAGTCAAAAGAAAAGAAACGTTTATAAATCCTGGAATTTGAATCTCACACTATCTAAATGTGAACTCAGCCCCTTTGCCTTGTACTATATATTTTTATATATTCTGTTATAATGCCTATGTATAATGTGTAATATTTTAATGTCATCATCCGAAGACGATTGTAGATACTAACAATCGAAACGTCGTGAAGTAACGTGGTTTGAAATCACTCAACTTTTAATCATATTAATTTATTTTATTTTTTTNTATTCTCTTATAATGCCTGTGTATAATGTGTATTATTTTAATATTTGTTATCCTCACAAACAAGTATGAACTTCTGTGAGCTGTCTATGTGTTTGTTTGTTTACTATTTTATAACCTTTGACTCTGTCACGTACGGGAAAGTGTGATATTAGGTAATACTTTTTTTCTGTTACAACAGATTGTTTTTATGTGAGCAATTGTAATTGTATTATATGTAAAATCACTTAATTTTTTGTATTTATCAACCACACACACGGTTAAACCCTCATTGGATTTGCAATTTATCCATCATTACCTTTGAGATGTTAATTCTATTCTGTATGCAACATAGATGAATAAATATAATTATTATTATTACCAAACAGTCATTGCTAGGTACCTACCTGCGTCTTGTCTTAAAATTGATTTCACAATATTGTCTTATCTACTAGTATCCTAGGGACAACGTCGAGAATCCGGAAAAGTCTGGAATTCACGGAATCTAAGTAATGCGATGCAAAGTATTATGGACAGACTAAAAGATCTATTGAAATAAGATATAAACAACACTTAGCACATTTAAAATATGGAAGACCAGAGGAATCAGCAGTCACCAATCACGTTATGCAACAAAACCATTCCATAGACTTTAGTTCGTTAAGATTAGGCATCTAGATTCCTGTTGGACTCTGAACTCAGAGTCCAACAAAGTTGATATTAGATATAGAGAATGAATGATAGAGTCCCAGGACACTGCCTTGAGGGATACCGGTATTTATATTTTTCACACCGGGAACGATACTATTGATTCTGGTAATTTGTGATCGTCTCATGACGTAATTCCCAAACCATTTCAGAACCATACCACTGATTCCATAATAAAATGTATGCAATATTATTTCAGTATATATTCATTTTCATCATTTAATAGCTTCAATTAGGATATAATCCACTGAATAGTCATTAATACGAAAATTAATTCAAAACCCGATTGATATTCCACAAACGAGTTGTTTTTCATAATATAATCGTTAATCTGAAAATGTCCAGTAATATTTTTTTTCAAGAGTCAGCTGTGTATTGAAAAGGTGAAAGTTTGCAATTTTACAGGCACCATTGACCATCTGGAAGAGGTTTATCACAAATTAGAATATTGCTGAAAATTGAACTGTATGCTTATTCTGGAATGACACGTCCAAATTTTGTTTCAAACATGTAACTAATCGTTTCATTCAAAACTTTACAATAACCCATCGTCAGTCCTACAAGAGACTCACCTGTTCACAAAAGGCAGGAAGTTTTTCTATTGGTATCTGCTTTTAACATGATTTTTTATAATTGTCCCATGGCATTGGAAATTTTATTGTTAGAGGAGTGTCTTCAATTTATAAGGCCATTAAGCTGTTTGGTAACACAGGTAACCTAATTTGATTTCTACAATGCGATAGAATCAATTCAATTATGTTTGTAGGGAAACGATAATCAGTGGGATATAGCGGGATCGAATAAAAAAAAGTTTTTATAAATATTCTGGGGGTTAATTGTTAATCACGAGTGATTTCATATGCTGTTTGTGAAAGTTGAATTTGTCGTAAATTAATGTTATTAATTTATCTTAGGTTTTTAGCAGGCTCAAAATTTTTTTGGATTAGTTTCCGCACTAATTCGTGAGAAATTTTTGTTTATTTCTTGATTTATTGTTATTTATTTTATAACTCATATATCAGAGGTTACATTAAAAAGTCGTGGTGCAGATTTTCATTGTTATTTACCAACTTATCAAATTCACGATCTTCTAAACGCGTATTGAAATTTATAAAGCTCTTCCTACAATTGACAAGTTGACATTTGATCAATTGAAAAAGTAACCCAACAATAATTTACCATTCTCGCGATAATTTATGACACATACCTAGTGGGTGGCAAATTTGATTAGTCTGGAATTTGACACTCTGCATTTTTTTAACGATTTTCGAGCTGTATATTCTCATCGTCGTTTGACTAACTTTAATACTTTACTTTTCATCACTATTTTTATCTAATCCTTGAATGATTTTTCCGAAATTACAGGTGTTAGCCCAGTATGAAATTTGAGTTTTTCGCTATTTTCAGTTCATATATCCTTACATTCCTTTCTATTTATCCTTTGCAGCTTGTTATTATACGTCTTCTTCTTGTTCGCCCCTCTTTTTACCACAGTACGTCTCACGTCTTCTACCATGTTTTTCTGGGCCTTCTTTTTTGTTTTTCCAAACTTTTATTTTACTCTAACACGTCCAACTATATTTCTTCCTCCATCGAGTTTGTTTCTCTCTGTCTCTATATTGCATTTCTAATTCCTTCAATATATTTTTGTTTTTTTTTCTGTGCTCGCTATAAATTTCAGTTCTCTCTATGTCCCAGGGTTCATATAAAAGTGTCTGTTTTATCCTTTCATAGTTATGTATTTTTTTTGCAAGCTTTCAGAACTATAAAACCTAAATGTACTCTTTGACTAACCTTCAAATGTATTTTTTTCATTGCAATCACTTGGTTTCCATTTTTTATAAATACAATATTTTAGTGTCTCTCTTCTCAGAGATCCATTCATTGGCCGAAGGTGGTTTTTTTCGTTTCTGGTAAGAATTTCATCACGTCTCCAGTGATTTTATCTCCTGGAACTTTTCCACTTTCAATCTTTTCTGTGACTTCTTTTAGTTCTTCTAAGTTCATGCATTATTCTTTTCTAAATTGTATTTCTTGATGGGCTCTTGAACGGCTTGATAAATTGCAACAGTAATTCTTTAACGTCCTCTTCATAACGTCAACTTCTTCACTTACAGTACCCTTTTCATTTTCATTCGTCACTGTCTTACCTTACTTCTGTTTCATATTGTTCTGGGTTCCAAAAAAATTCCTATTTCCTAGACAATTTTTGGCTTCTTCATATTCTTCAACTATTTTTCATTTAACTGTGTTTTATGGATGAAATCTTGAAACTTCTGGTTGCTTTATGATAAAATACCCGTTAATATCGTCGACTTAGGATCATTTCTAGTGTATTAAGCAAGTGTAAATGTTGCAAACATTTAATGGCTATTGTCGCAACATCCATCACTTCACCAGGAAAAACATAGGAGTAACGATCTTGGCATTTGAAGGTGGAACACCTTCACCTGACAACAAAAATAAACGAAACTAATAAATTTATAAATAGCAGAATATATCGACCTTCGAAAATGAATAATTCGAATACGTTTTAACAAATCGACTCGTATCTAACGTTACACATGCTTGTCAATTCGCGTTATTTATAGGCTGACGAGACTTTTTCTAATTAGCTATTACCGTGTGCAGGTGAGTAAACCACGAGAATTGTCTCTTTTTAGCGGCAATTTTTCAGCCTGTTGTGACATGTTGGCAATTCAATTTGTGGATGTGGATCACGGAGTTTAAAAACGCCTTCGGGAGACGTTTACTTTCTTTCTCATCGATCATTTAGTTGGAAATCGATTCGTTTGGCGTTTTTATGGGCCCGTTACGAGTTGCTAATGGTGATTTTTTAAATCGATGTGGCACACTTATTACTTTTCGAAGTGTTGCTAGTAATGGTGGCAAAAAGTTTCGTTTTTTTTCTGCAAATTTAATAGTTTGAGATTCAATCCTTGATAAAATCTGATCCAGTATCCTCCAATTTTGTATTCAATAAAGTACAAAAGTATTTACACTTGGGAAGACGAACATGCCACCGACTCATATACACCCTTTCTGACGTCACACATGTTTTTGGCACTTGTCTGGTCGAATTTCTATTGTTTCTTTTACTTTCTAAGTTTGCTGTTTTCGGAAAATATTTCATACAGTTTCTCACATCGAGTTTCCATTCGTTTGAGATGAATGAATTGAATTATCTATGAATCCGGCTCTTTTGAAATTTCTTATAATATACAGGGTACCCAGTGGAACCGTGGCGCATCGAAGTTTGGTACTTTTGAATGGAATGTTTTCCATATTCGATTTTCGTCAGAAAAATACTTGTAAAATATGTAGTATTCTGCATGTATGCACTCAATGGTTTATTCCTGCTAATTGTCGAAATTCAATTATCAAAAATTTTATATATCCTTGTGTTATATATAATTGAGACGCAATAAATAGTATAATATTCTTGGGAGAGTGAAATGAATATATTTAAACTGTAGGTGGCGTGAATATGTCAGATGTTTATGTTTATGCCATAATTTGTATTAACGCTGGTTAAGGAAAGGTATAAAAGCCGGTTCGCCAGTGGCGTTTGACGATATATCTCAAAGGGGTTTTATATATATTTCAAACAAATAATAGTCTGGAATGAATATCGTCCTAATGAAAATATTTTTGCCACACCAGAACAAATACATTGTCTCTCAACCAACCAAGTTAGCATCATCATGAGATGATTAACTTGGTTAGCAAACTCACGCCGAGAGATAGTTTTTTGTTTCTGGTGTTTGGATCAAAAATGACCGTCGAAGTTTATGATATCAGAGCGGTGAACCGCGATGCTCAGTTCTCAATATTTTTTTTTGGAAATTTAGCTAAGAACTATTTTCAAACCAGAAAGTACAGTTTCATTGATTCTTTTGGTGCGATTGAATTTGATTGTGTTGTTTTACCGTCCCCATACAATATTTACATAATTTTTTGAATAAAATTTCATTTTATCAATACATTGCTAAGCTTTTGACTGCGTCAATTACGGGGTACTGCTCCAGAAGCTTCAGTATTATGGATTCAAAGCAGTAAGTTACAATTGGTTCAAGTCATATCTCTCTGACATGAAACAACTAGTGAAAATGAGAGAGACCAATTCCAAATTACGTAATATCAAGAGTGGTATTCTACAAGGTTCAGTCCTTGGGCCAGTTCACAATGTTTGCTGATGAAACTGATGTGGAAGGAGTCTAATTTTGAGTTATTATTATTATTTAGTTACTTGGGAGCTGTCTGACTTGTCCATTTCTTCCTAGTCTCCAGAAAACACTGCAGCCTCCTGGGCTTATTGCGTTTATTCTCACATCTTTTCACGACACCGATTCCATCAGTTTCGTACCGTGTACTAATTTATGCAGGTTCCGTGTTGGATGTTTGTCATATTCTTCTGGACATGATTTTATATCTCCATATACTGCTTTTCTATTGATGATGATTGCTTGCCTCCTGTAATTCAGTGTCTCCGTTGTGCAGCCCTATTTTGTTCAGGTGTCCTCTAAACGGACAGTGGCCGGTTAGTAGCCTTGTAATTGTTCTGAGCCGATCCCTACTGTATTGAAGTGGTTCTTCGGTTCTTTTCTCGGACGGTTCCCCAATGAAGGTATTACTGTGTTTGTTGTCAGGTACTTTTGTCCAGTACTTTGTATGCTTCTTATTGATCCATGTTCTGATCTGGTTTCGTGCCAATGATTTTGGCACCCCCAGAGCTGGTTCCGGACCCATGTATTAAGTTGATGATCCCTGTCTTGCACATTCATCAGCTTCATCATTTCCTGTGATTCCTGAATGGCCTGGCACCCAGTATAAAGTTAATTTGTTCCTGTTGTTCCGCTCATTTCGTTGAGGTCTCAATTTAATAAGCGTTGCACACTGCAAGATAACATACACCTCCCCCTGAAAGACGGATGTGTATAGACCTAGCGGATAGCTATAGTGTAAATTTCTATCCGCTTGGTATATTCCAGCTCCCGTTTCCTGTTTGGTTTTCGACCCATCTGTATACCAGGTGTTCTTTCCAAACATGTTCTCGGGATGACTAATGGTCGTCCACTCTTCATGGCTTATGATTTTGGTCGTGAAGTTAGTGTCAAAGGTGTACTTCGATGTCATATGGTCCGTACACATATTTAATATGTGCTCTTCCACTAGTTCCGAAATTTCTGTTTTGTCCGATCCTTTATAGCACGTTGAATTTTCCAGTCTGAATTGGACCATCCTGGCTTCCCCCATTATCACAAAGTGTAAATGAGGTAGGTTCAGGAGTGTCTCTAATGCAGCTGTTGGGGTAGTTCTCATTCCTCCCGGTATTTCCAAACAGGCTAGTCTTTGCACCCTGCCTAATTTGTTAATAGCGGTTGCCTGCTTCATCTCTGACCACCAGACCAGAGATGCGTATGTTATCATGGGTTTAACCACCATTATATATAGCTAATATACCATGTTTGGTTTTAGCCCCCCATGTTTTTCCGTAGGTGCGTTTGGCCAGCATCAGTGCTACCTCCGCTTCATCCTATCCAAGTGTTGGTTCCAGGTCAGTTTGGAATCTAGAATCACTCCCAGATAATTGACCTCCCTCGACACTTGTATTTCTTCACCTCGAAGTTTTAGAGGTCCAAGACTCTCCGTTTAAGTCCACTTGGTGAATGCTACTATGGTCGATTTAGATGGGCTTATGTTAAGCCCCTAAGCATGCAGTCTATCCACCTGCAGCTTGTCTCGTCGATCCCTCTTATCCTCGACGCCCTAATGATTGATTCTAACGACGTCATGTTAAATGCGCCCTCAAAGTCCAAGAAAGCAGCTAAGAGTACTTCCTTGTTTTTATAAGTGTATTCTACTTTTTCGACACAGAGCCGTTTCTGTTGACATACCTGACCTGTAGGCATATTGGTCTCGATGTAATGGTCTGGTAGCCAGTGGTACGTTCCTGATATACCGGTCAAGTAGTTTTTCTAATGTTTTCAGCATAAATGACATGAGACTGATTGGTCTCAAGGCCTTCGCAGAGTCCTGTCCAATTTTCCAAAGTTTCGGAATGAAGATGGCCCTAATCAGTCTCCAAGGTTTTGGTAGGTATCCCAGTGCCAAACTTGCCCTGAGTATTACACATAGTTCTTTGAGAAGAAGGTCCGGTCCCTTTTGAAGCCGGGACATGATGGCATATACCCAATGCCATCATGTCCCGGCGACTTGTAGAGTTGAAATGAGTTTATAGCCCATTTAATTTTCTCTAAATCTACCACGTTCTTTGTCACTTGCCAATCCTTCCTGGATACCCTATTGGGGGTCTCCAGTTCTGAATTTACCCACGACTCCAGTGTTAGATTTGTAATTTCTGACCCGGGAAGTGTACTCGGAAAAGCTCTCTTATAGTCTCCCCTCCG
>WOGR01025524.1:0-12284 GCA_015342045.1 Leptinotarsa lineolata | reverse complement strand
CTGTCAGGCATTCCGATGGGTAATGATATTATATCAAACAAAAAACTAAATAAATTTCTTGGAATCAGTTCAGACAACACCCTCAATTTCAATAACCATGTTAATTTGCTGAGCAAAAAAATAGCTTCGGGATGTTATGCTTTACGAACGGTGTCGAATGAATTGGGTATTGTTACCGCAAAAAGTGTGTACCACGCTGTGGTTGAATCGCATTTTAGGTATGGCATATCATTTTGGGGCATCTGCAACCAACATCACTTCAATACAGTCTTTATTCTCCAAAACAGCGCACTCAGAAATCTGTGCAAAGTTAGGCCTAGAATGTCTTGTAAACCCTTGATCAAGGAGCAAAAATTACTTTCTTCCTTATTCATACTCGAAACTGTGTGCCTAGTACATAAGAATAAATCATGTTACGATGTTGTTGTTGGTTTTACTCGCCAAAACGACAAATTAAGACTGCCTATTTCATCATCAAATTTGATTGAAAACTATTTGATGTATAATGCAGTTGAACTATATAAACATCTACCGACAGGTTTTATAGATATCCAATCACCTTACCAGTTTAGGAAGTCTGTAAAGCAAGTTCTCATTGATTAGGTGTTTTATAATGTCCAAGAGTACTTTGATGAAGATATGGATAGAATTCTGATTACAAGTTATTTCCTGTTCAACCATTGTTTATGTTGATTTTTAATAGCTCCTGCAATTGAGAAAACAGTGTTTGATTATTTTATTTATTCATTAATTTTATTTATTTACTTCCTTATTTTCCTGTTAATGTCTGACTATTCGTTCATCTAGGATGTATATATGTATAATATGTATGTGTGTGGTATTTATGTGCGTTTATATATGCATATTCATTTATTTATTTTTTATATTCCTGAATGTAAGAAAATTATTTTAACCTATATATAAATAACTTATTATGTGTTGTTTACAACCGACTCTTTTCTTTAGTTTCTCTTACTATTTATAATTGCTTTGTCTACGAGATGTTCACCTTTTGACAATACAGTATATTTTGATTTGATTTGATTCAATCGATCCCAGTAAGTCTTAATTTTATTATGTTCAAGCATAGGGTGTTTTAGAATAGGTCAGATATATATGTATGAATGAAATGTTCTACACGATAAAATTGATGATTTGACCCAAAAAAAATTCGTTTGAGAAAAACAACTTACTTTTTTGTTTTCTTGAAGAATATGTAATGATTATTCCCTGGGGATTCTTCAATTGACAATAATGTTCCATAGCGGAAAACTTTGCAAAAATAGGCATATGCGAGGGGCTTGGGATTATCTTTTATGAAAAGTATGCCATGTATGTCAATGTTTTCAGACATGAAACTTCCTCTTCCTCGAAATAAATCCACCGTTAACATTAAGTTTTAGTCAATAAAAAATTGAAGACTGGGGCAGACAAAACGTTGAAAGATTCTGGTAGGTGAGATTTTCCAGAATGATCAATAAAAATCGTATTGGACTTTTCCCCTAACCTTGAAATATCATCAAAACCCAGTGGTAATATCTTGCTCTGACAAATGCTGTAGTAGAATAGGCCTCCAAACGATATCTCATGGCTCCTCAGTGTGAAATCTTCGCACTGCCAACTCCCAATTCACAAATCTAATTAGGTATAAAAAATTGAGTCTTCGCGGGGAGATTCAATTTATTTATTACGACGGAACGGCGAAAATAAAGAAACACGGCATTATTATTCCATCTCGAATTCCAGATTCACGATTCATTTCTCTTAGCAAGGACTCCGGAATCTCTGTGGTCTCTCGAATCCAAAGCAGAGGCGCAGGAACAGGGGTATATACTGGGTATTTCATGTTGTAAAAAATATTTCGAAATTAAATTATCTAAATGAACAATTCGTTCAGGCCAGTCTCATCTCACCGACACAGTAGGTTTATGAACTGAGACCTATCAGAAAACACCTACTCCCGTGGGGGGCGTTGGATTATATCCGACAGCTGTCAGTGTAGGATTGATTCCGGAAGTTTTATCGCCAACTGCATATGCAGGAATCACTTCTGTGAAGAATTCTGCACTGACACCTGTCGGATGTAATTCAACGCCCTTCGTGGTATTACCCAGGGGAGTAGTTGTTTTCTGATAGGTGTCAGTCCATAAATCTACCGTGTAGATGAGATGACACTGGCCTGAACGAATTGTTCATTCAGATATTTTGATTTAAATCCAATCTTCAAGTATGCCCACTTACTATAGAAACGAAAGTCTTCTCTTGATTGAAAATTTTTCCGTATTTGCAATATCTATTTGATATCATTAGGAATACTGATTTTAAAAAAATGAATAAAACTATGATTTCTTATACATGATTATAAGATATAAAACAGATGTGAGATGTAAAGTCTACTTTTTTGTCCTATGACAAGGATGAATATTCCATTCAACTACGAAGAATATCAATATAATGAACAATTCGTTGAAAAAACTTCGTTTAAGAAGTGATCATTTTTTTGGAAAGAAAGTTTTTCGCTTTCTACTGCTCCATCATGATAAAAAAAGATGGGAATCTTCCAAAGAAGGAAATAAACAATCAATTTTAATGAAAGTAACTCTATACATAGATGTGTAGATCATGCGAAGAAGTAACTTTCAGACACAAATTGAAAGAAAAAGCCCTCCTGATAGCAACTTTCATATAAACATTCAATTACACGGAAGAAAAATTCTTTCGAAACAAATAATCTCATATGAACACTGAAATATACAAAAACACGTTTCTTTGCTCAGTTTATATTCTAAACACACGTTATGGAATTGAATCAGATTTCATTCACAGGATTCTTATAAAATATACCAAATGAAAGATAAAAATTTCACTTACTTGGAACACTGTCAACCTCAGTCGTAGACATCGATGTTTCGCCGTAAGACACTTGCCTTAAGAGTCTTCAGTACCAATCTGGATAACATTTTAAGAAAAATCAAACGATTCATTCATAAATTACGACTTTGGGTCACGGAATGAATTTGTCATCCATGACATCGTAATGACATTCATTCGCTTATTTAATTAAATCCCAGCCAAAAGAAATCTTTTTTTTTTCTGAATAATTCGGCTATTACTTGATCCATAGTAATTTCATCTTAAATTGAGTACTCAATTCACTACGAAAAATCTACTATGTTAGCAAAATATGTGATATATTTTTTTTAATGAAGTTTGTAAATATCAGATCGAAAGGTGTAGTTTATTGAAAAAGAAATCTTTTTCAATTGCAAGGGTTATACTGTCAAGAGTGATTAATTTTTGGGAAAAAAGTTTTTGACTTTCTACTACTCTACTTGATACAAAAAATGTGGGAATCTTCCAAAGAAAGAAAGAAAGAAAGAAAGAAAACAATTCAAATTAAAGTAAAGGAAGCATTATTATTCCCTTTCACTTGATTCAATTTATTTTTTTGTTATTAATGGGAGGAAACTTTAATCGTACGGGATTTCATTAAATGACATACTATAAAAAAATCCACAAAAGAAAATAGAATAGTGGGATGCATTAGTTATAAAAATAGTGTATTTATAAAACAATAGAAGGGTTTTTGTTGATATAATTTCATGAGGTGTTTCTTCGTTGAAAATCATTTTGTTTTTTTATATATTTAACCATTCCAAGGTTTAATACGTATTGTGCGACGTGTTTCTTGCAATCTTTACTATAATGGACTATTTTGCATATCTTGGAGTCTTGTTCCATGATATTTTGTAATGCATGGTACGTAATTAATATTCTTAAAGTAGCCCTCGCCTATTTATACTATTTATATCTATCAGGGTGAACTTTATTTTTCATCATATATCGACGATTTCTTGAGTACAACTTGGGATAAGTTTGGCAACTACTAAACAGAATATATTTTATTTGCAATTCCCGATTGACCTATTGTCAACCTTCATCAACGAAATTGCATATGGAATCAAATAAATATTTGAATCAAACGATATTGACGAAATCATTTTTTAAATCCAAAGTTTCCTTACTGTGTTACCAGGAAAGTTTAAAATAAGAACCCGATTATTTTTCATATGCGAAATTTTCTAGGTTTCTAAACAACTCCACAAGTCCGCTTCATTTTCCTCAGATATTTTGTCGCAGAAGCACACTTTGTCTCGACTACATTTCTGCTATAATATGATATGCCAATTAATTTTTTTATGATTCATAATTTGTATTACTTTTTGAATATTAAAATGAATTTGTAACTACTGTTAATGCTGTGCTATAAACATCCATTACTAAAAGTGGGAACAACATAATTTTGACCATATACAGTGTGATCATATGCACTTAAGATGAAGACACCCCTGTATTTGAGTCATTTTTGGAAGCAGCTATTTGACAGCCTCAAACCCACCCTACTGCGGTTCCGCGAAAAGGACAAATTCTCGATATTTTGCTTCGCGTTGGAGATATAGAAAAGTTGCTCAAAAGAATCGATTTTAACCCTACATACCAAATTTCAACCCAAAATTCGATATTTATTTTTTTTGCAATTCTCACATTCAAGTCCCATGGTTTCTTCCGACATTGGTTTTGTATATGCCAAAAAAACTCATCAAAGACCATTATTCTGAAAATCGTCCGATATCAGCAAACAATGATACTGGAAAGGAATCACGTTCGCATCATAACGAGCAATCAATCAAACTCATTTCAATTTCGGAGGGTAACAGTTGCAAAATAAAAAAGCTGAATTATCGACTGAAAATCCATCAATCTTTATTTTCGGACATCCATTAATTTGAGTGCCATAAAATTCGATAAGCTCGCCTCATAGGCTGAAACGATTTTTATTACGAATTCTCACGGCAGTAACAGATGCGTCGAATTCAAAACAAGTTGAAACATTATTCGCAAATGAATTTGTTGTATAGGATAATTGACTACATTCGAGTGACAGTTGTAAAGAGAATAGTAAATTCGATACGGATATTCGATGTTGAGCAAAACAGAGCTGAAAGCAAATTGAAATTAACCAACTAGAACAATTCCAAAATGCAATGTTCAAGCGTATATCTCAGAATCTTCCACAAATTAACAAATCGTTTCAGAAGTCTCATAGACCAATTATTGTATAATTGTGTAATATTCGGCCGAGTGGTATTCGAAGATTATTTCCTGATATTACAACAAAATATCGATTCTCAAATCAAATCAATTTCATTACCTGAATGAAGACAATTTTCAACGGGAACATTTGTTTGAAAGTACAGTTATTGGAGGTCGAATATACAGTGCCTTCATTTCCAAATTTCCCACCCCTAGTACTTCGTTTAGCAGGGAGAATTTGCCGTAGCCAAAAAACACGTCAATTTTGATACCGAGGGAGAAATTCAAAACCAGTGTCAGTGGTATTTTAGATTTAACCCCCTCACCCCTAGCTACCCCCACTTGATAATTTTGAATGGCACCCCTATCTTGTAACACATCATTTTAAAGATCCTAAAAATTCTCACTCAACTCCGTTTAGAAAACAGAAATTGGTTGATACGTTCTCGTAAATTAATTATAATAAAAAATAAAATAATAGCTATTGCAATCACTTATAAGATCACTTTATAAGATCACTTATGAAGCAGTTGCCTAGTGTCCGAAAGCTTTACAGAAAACGGCTCAGCCGAAGCTCTCTGATATACAGTTCCACAACGTCAGCGGCCATGGAGATCCTTCTAGAACTACCTCCTCTCCACATTTTTCTGGAAAGAAAGGCTAGATTGACTGCTTACAGACTTGTGCACATCGCCAATTGCACGAAACAATCTAATACAGAGTTCACTAGACTGCTGGCTGACACTAGAAGTCACAGCATTCTAGGAATGACCTCTTACTTTATTCCTCCAATTGTCAACTACGAACTGCCTTATAAAGTACTTTTCCCGAGTAGAGAGGACTAGATACTCAGGGAGAAGGGAGAAGATAGTTGTTGGTTCACAGATGGATCAAAAACACCTCCAGGCTCTGGTGTAGGTCTTTTCAGTCGCAGATCCAAGACAGAGATGTCAACCTGCCTACGGACCTATGCGACTGTATTCCAAGCGGAAATCTTTGCTATTGAATTTTGTGCGGAGACATTGGTAGAATCCAATCTCACACGCAAGAGAATAAAAATTTTCTCGGACAGTCAAGCGGCGTTGGAAGCTCTTGGCTCCTACCTAGCAACGTCTAAATTGGTAGCAAATTGCCAAAAACGACTCTCCTCAATAGGAAGACTCTGTCGGGATTCCTGACCACACTGGCCTGGGAGGCAATGAGGCTGCTGACTCTCTTTTAATGGAGGGTGCTGCAAGTAGCTTCATCGGACCAGAACCTGTCATTGGCATTGCATTAGGCTTTGCCAAACAAACATTGAACACCTGGATGGCAAGAAGTTCTGAAGACTTCTGGCAAAATCTTCCAGGATTGGCTCACTCCAAGGCGTTCATTCACACAGTACATCTCGAACTTCACTGTTCAAGAGCTCTTTCATTTGGAGAACTGCGTTTACGTAAAATAAACTCCCTGAGAACGTTTATCCAAATGGATTCAGTTTCCAACGATTCAAATCCAATGTGAAACGCTACTTTCGCACAGGCACCACTGTTATAGAGCCTCAAGGATTTTTCTGTAGTGCTTGTGTATCGTGCGTAAAAAAACTAACGTTGTTTAGGTAATTCATAAAATATTTGTTCACTAGTTGTCTTTTAGGCATTTTAGCAGAATTGCATAATCATTGCACTGATTCTTCCAATAGGTAATTGATGGAATAGAAAAAGAGTTGTAGACAATGTAGACTCTATTTCTAGTGGCAACTCTATTCACGACAGAAAAAGTATTGACTCCTTATGGGAAACACCAAAACTAATATTGAAGGTGATTATGGAACGATCTTTCAAAAAGCTGGAAACCTATTGAACAAACAGTAGAATAGTAACAATCTACTGTATTTTCATTCTAGAAACAGTATGTCTAATTCAAATGAGAAAAAATAATTTTCCTTCCGAAAGAATATACAACACCCGGCAAAACGCCAATATACTTCTGCCAAAGCCAACTTCGACATTAACAAAAAATTTCATAATATTTAAGAGTTGGAAGATNTACTTCTGCCAAAGCCAACTTCGACATTAACAAAAAATTCCATAATATTTAAGAGTTGGAAGATATTCAGTCTACCATTTGAAATGGAAAGTAAAAGTTCCTTCACACGAAAACGTGTGAAGGAACTTTTACTCACGAAAGCACATTATAGCTTGGAAGAATATCTTGAAGACAGATTTTGAGTACCTGAACCTTTGAGGTCCAACCGACTAATTTATTTATTTTATCTATACATGTAAATCAATTCCTAACTGCTTGCTTTGTAGAATCTTATGCCCTGTCTACATGTAGCGTTAGAACCTATATTGTTCCATTGTTACTGTGAATTGACTGTATTATTTCATTTCATTTATTTAAGCTTTGTTAATAAGAATTTTTTCTTTGACAATAAAGTGAATTTTTGATTGATTGAAAAATGATATGGAAGTTTCCTTAATGAATCCTCGTACCAGCCTGAACGAACAAGTGTTTGAAATGCATCCTGATACAATTTGAACATTTTTGGGGATTGTCACCATCGTCTAAAAGTGGAAGTGACGAAGCAAAGATTATCGGAAAACTTTGTTTCTCTTGCATAAAAAATTAACGGGTCTTGTGTTTTCTTGAGACTTTTCAGTTCTGATAACTTTCCGTTTGTCCTTCCTGTATATACGTTGATATGTTATCCAAGTTACCTGATAATGATGGAGAACTATAACCTTCAGTATTCATGAATTTAGTAACGAAATAACTGATAAGCGTCAATTTCATGCAAACAACTTGACAAAAGCAAAAGTGTATATAGCCCATCTGTGAAATTGTGAAATACCTGGTTATTTGCATTTATTTTCAGCTATATCTCAATTGTCTAGATGAACTTGTTGATCTAAGTATGAGCTCATTCTATTTGATCAACAAACAAGAAATGTCGCAGCAGTAGTTGATTCACTCAGTTTTATTGAAGTGAAAATATTCGTAACTGCTTTATAAAACGACGTTGAAGCAAATGTCACTCGAGGCTAACGTTCTTTGTTACCGTTTGGCTATTTTTATCTTGATTTCAGCTATTAACCTCACAAGAATGTACTCAGTGAATTGTTTGTGAATATTAACTGCTGTGCGAAACAATGGAAGGGAACAACCGACAATCTCAAAGAATTTCCGCATCAACAGGTTCTTTAAAACAGACTAAATTTTTGCTGAAAGAGTTCACAACTGTTTAGGATTTTTTTTGGACACTCGTCCTACATACATACATGCAAAACATACACCAGATAATGGTTAGAAATGATGGTCTCAACGAAATCCTCTAGAAGCCTCAAAAGGTTTAGATACGTTGATATGTTATTAGCAAGCTACTATAGAAATTGACCAAATCTTTTCAGTGGAAAAGACGAAGATGAATTTTCAGGAAACCAATTCAACAAAACAGTATCTGGTAGTATAAATACTAAGATATTGACCTTACAGCAAGATAAAGAAGCCACTGCTATCCCTTGCTTACGTCAGCTGACTCTCTAAGAGGACTGGTATTTTGATCTGAGTGCAATTCGCAGATACTTGTTGATTTTACAGACCAATCAAGTGGCGTCGGAACCTCTTGGCTCCTACCGAGCAACGTCTAAATTGGTGGCAAAATCGCCAAAAACGATTCTCCTCAATAGGAAGATTCAACAAATTGTCTCTGGTCTGGATTCCTAGCCAAACTGGCCTAGAAGGTGATGAGGCTGCTGACTCTCTTGCAAGGAAAGGTGCTACCAGCGTCTTCATCGGACCAGAACTTGTCATTGGCATCGCTATGAGCTTTGTCAAACAAACATTGAATACCTGGATGGCAAGAAGATTTATGGACTCCTGGCAAAATCTTCTAGGATTGGTTCACTCCAAGACGTTAATTCACCCTTCGAAGCTTGAAACCAAATAGTTGTTGGACGACAGTAGGGATGAACTACGATGTCTAAGATCATAAACAGAGACTCGGAAGACAGTGTGTGTTGCCTCTATCTGAAAAATGATGAAATAGCCGAGTACTTACTTTGTACCTGTCCCGCTGCGGGTCGAATCAGGTTTCAGACATTGATTGAGCCACACTCTTATCATCTGACCTGAAAGATCACTCACCATATAAACTAATCGACTTCGTTGAGAAGGTGGGTTTATTTGGTAGAGTGTAATTAGGTGTGAGTTACAATAAACCCTTGCGGTTTGCAGTGGAAAGTCGAATAGACCCACTGACTCTTGACCTAACCTAACCCAACTAATAATTCGCAGAAGTTTCATGAAAACCAAGCCATGGCAACTACAGAATACCATTTGGCCATTGGGTCAAGAAGAGATTGGTGAAAAGAAACAAAGTCGGGATTGAAAGAGCTTGTTCGATTCCACCAAATAACGTTTACTGATCCAGAGTTGAGATTTCCATTAGGAAAGATCACTATTATGAAAGACGACACATAGAAGGTGTTAAAGAACGAGAAAGAGCGCTTTAGGGCACTGAACGGGAAAACCCTGAGATCAGAAATGGGAATAGATTTTATAAATTGATGGATGTAGCCGTCAATACGTGGTAAGAGATCATCATGAAAACTGAGAAATGAAATTTTGTTATGTTTTCACCACTTTTACATTAAACTAATGTAATAGTTTGAAAATGTCCTTATAAGACGAAACTGCAGTAACTTTAGTTACGAATAAAAGTGGTAAAAAACATAGAAAATTTCCATTTCTCATTTTTCAATAGATTATATCATATTCATATTTTCTGTTCCTCATTCACTTATTTTATTTCTATGGATATTATTTTCAGCACCAAATTCTTTATTTATGTATGATTAGATATCAAATCTGCCAAGTCGGAACCCTTTTCTTTCATTAATTGAATCGTGTTTTATTCACGTACACTGGCTTTCTAAATGATTAAATAATACTTCCTCAGACTCAAATCAGCAGAAGTTGAAGAGAATAGCAATCGACTAGACAAATTGTAGGTGGATAGAATGCTTGCTTACAGCAACGGTTTGTCCACGTGGAAGTCTTGTTCTTTCTTACACCTTTGGAATGGTCAATTTACTATATCTTTTAGATCTTTATGAATATACAGTACCGGGCTATGTGAACAATTTAGACAACCTAATCCAGAGCAAATTCAATGATATCGTAAGGAATGTATACAGCAAGCCTTGAACTTTACAACAAAATGAGCCCAGGAAGAAGGACTCCATTATAGCTCATTCAAATCGTCCATAATAGCATTCACCAAAAAGTTCAAAACTAGAACCTGTTTGAGCAGGCAAAATATTGCTTGTTTGCGAATAATAAGAGCAATGAGAACAGCATCTTTGCCAACACTCTTAGATATTATAGTGCCACATCAGCTTTTCCATGAAGAACGGTTCCGTTTCCATCTGAAGGGTATGCTTTTGATGATATATAGGCTGGAATGTTTCATCCACTAAAAGTTTTTCGTCACACTCTCAAATTTCTCAAATTCTAACGGTTTAATGGAGGTGGGAATGACATTGAAAAGACTAATATCTAGTAAATTTCTTCTGCTGATAGCTAACCTGTGTTGTGAAATATTTAGCAAATCTACAGATCTTGTGTTATGAGAATGTAAGTCAGAATTTTTCAACAAGTTTTCAACATTCGAATGTATTTCTAAGAAAACTGTATAAATATACAATTTGGGTAATGGCAGTATACCGAGTTTGACAAAATATTTACGACAATGATCTCTATAACCTATGCCAGCCTAAATAGCCCTTTTCTGACATCTAAATCAATTTATGTTCACTAAGCCAAATGAGAATTTCATCCAAATCATGTCTAAGTAATATATAATAGTACTATCATCAGATTATACTATTGAATTTCGAATTTGCTAGACAATTGATAAAAGTAAGAAAAAAACAGGATCAAGGAGGGTTCCTTGGGGTACACCACAAGATATATTTTGAAGAGAGCTCTCTTAATTACCTATATGAACATATTGTCTTCTATTATACAAATAGTTTTGGAATGTTTCAAAAAAATTACCTCTGATTTCAATATTGAATAATTTTTTCAACAATATAGTATGGTCAACTGAATCAAACGCTCTGCATAAATCAAGGGACAAGAAACGAAATTTCTTATTTTTATCAATTTCCATTTGACACTACATCCATTACCGCTCTCTCTATGTCGCTAGAATGAAGAACAATATGTAGTCGATGGTTTTGTTACACCTCAAAGGAATCAGGTAGCTTTTTCATGGTTGAGTTCTTGTTTAAAGTTCAAATGATTCAAACTCTTAGTATGTACATTTTGACGAATGAATATTAGCTTTAACGCCGATGACAAGTTTCGTATAAAAATAAATACACACAATTTAAACGAGATCACTGATTCTCCGCGAAGGAAGAAGGGTCATTTCAGTTTAAACCGTAATAGAATAGATGAGAAGCGACGAAGAGTTCGACTCAACTTGACCATGGACTCCAGTGTTAACACTTTCACTGAATGGTGATTCCTTATATGGCGCCCTGGATCTTGCACGGCCCACCTTGACACGAACCACAAATGAGGAATCGAAAAAATCGAAAAACAATGATTCACCGCATATTCTAGTCGCAGTCAGGTTGGAGAAAAAACATTGAGGAGGGCAGTGATTTCGAAGTTGGTGCATGATTCTCGCAAAATATGATTTGTATATTCAAGTAAAAGTGATATTCAAAATATTGTTTCTGAAACTAATTATCATACTCTAAATTAGATAACGAGTTGGAGGACGTATTTCTGACATTTAAGGCAGATGTTGGCATCAATGTTGCTGAATTCAAAATTGGTATTTTATGAATAAGTTAGATTACAAACTCAATTTGTCAGTTCAAAATTTTAGTGAAGCAAACTATATAGAGAATCATAAGGTATTTGATTGAGAAGTGCAATGATTTGATTACAGGTTAACGGAAAAGATTCATTTTACATACACTGTGTCCGTAAAGTATGGAACAAATTCATTTTCAGCTAAACAGGTCATTTTAAGAAATAATCCTGAAACACGTCGATTTTTAATGTTAATTTACCGTATTTTAAAATAATAATCTAATATACAGGGTGAATTACGTTCGAGTAATGACGTCACGGTCATTTTTTTTAAATGGAACACCCCCATTTTGTCTCAATTTTCGGATTACTCTAGC
>WOGR01025435.1:0-13383 GCA_015342045.1 Leptinotarsa lineolata | reverse complement strand
ACTGGGGACAATCCAAGTCAGGGACCAAGACCAACTAATCAGCTTCGACATGAAAAGCCTTTACACCAACGTTCCTGTCGAAGAAGCACTTCAGATCATACAGGGGAAGCTTTTCGAAGACGGGGACTTGGAAGATAGACCGAACCTACCTATAGAAGTAATTATGGAATTACTAGGATTCTGTGCACTAAACTGCTATTTCCAACTTGAAGACGAATTCTTTACACAAGATGAGGGACTACTAATGGGATCGCCACTTTCACCAGTTACAACCAACATATACATGGAGTGGTTTGAACCTCTGGCAATTAAAGAAGCCCACAAGAATCCCCGAGTCTGGTTGAGATACGTTGACGACACCTTCATAATATGGAACCATGGAAATACCGAACTAGACGCCTTTCTGAAGCACATCAACAGCGTGAAATCTTTCATCACTTTCACAATAGAGAAGGGAGTCCACAACGAATTGCTTTTCTTAGAGGTATTGGTGAAGAGGACCGACACTAAGTGGGAAACATCTGTATACCAAAAACTCACTTACACGGGACAGTATCTGAACCACGAATCCAACCACTATCGATCGACTCAAAGAGGAATCATCAAGACTCTAGTAGACCGTGCTTTTGAACTCTGTAATACGAAGGAAGGTCTGGAGAAAGAACAAGGCATCATTAGAAATGATCTTCAAAGGAATAGGTACTCCAAAGTGATGGTGGAACATACTTTGGCTAAAAGACAGCAATAACTTCGCAAGAAAGAGATGCCGTCACAACCAGGGCTTGCACTTTCCTACATCAGAGGATTATCGGAAAGAATGAGAAGAATTGGATCCAAGTACATCAAAACCTGTTTCAGATCCGGAAACACTATCCGTAGTAGCCTTACGAAAACCAGGCCACCAAACTCGATTTGCGATTCTAAGAATTGTATTTACCGGATACCCTGTTAGTGCGGAAAATCCTTTATTAGTGAAACCAAGAGGCCACTGAAAGTCCGTATTGCCGAGCACAAAAAAACACCAACAACGAGGGAATTCCAGCAAATCAGGAATAGCAGAGCATGTTTGGACTCATCAACATAACATCGAGTGGTCCCAAGCTGAAATCATATACAAGGAGCAACACTGGTTGAGAAGGAAATTTGAAGAAGCCGCATATATGCTGTCCAACAATATATTTAGCCAAGCTAGCGTAGAGATACGCAACATATGGAAACCCATAATCAAGGAGAAAATGGCCAATTCCCGCCAAACGGTCATCTCCCTCTAAACCGGTGAAGCGGAGAGAGGAGATAAGTGATGAGTGCAAGGAGGGGATAGGTGAAAGTACGCGAAAGACTCATAAATTGTCATCTGTCGGAGGAATTAGCCCAGTCATAATCCGAAGACGATTGTGGATACCAACAATCGAAACGTCGTGAAGTAGCGTGGCTTGAAATCGCTTAATTTTTAATTGCATCAATTTTTTCCTGTTTCAATTCTTCCGTTTTCTTTATTTGTATTTTATTTCAGTATAAATTCATTTTAGGTTTTTTGATTGATATATTTACTATTTTTCAGCTATTTTTTAATTTTCAATTGTATTGGTTATTTCAGGTATTTCAAATCATTTCATACAATATTAGACAATGGAAATCCGTACTGATGAAATTCAGGACGATCTTGATGTGGTTACCCCTATATCGATCGGATATACCAATCTTCCCCTGTTAATTATCTTCAAATATTTCAGTATTTTGAGACTATTGGTCAAGCGGAACTAATACTGGAAATGATATCAACGGGAAGTTGTGGACACTACGAATGAATGAGAATTCCAAAGTCAATTATCTGCGAAGTTTTAGTGAGAATTCCATTGTATATGTTATGCAAACAATCCATCCCTGTTCACTCCTTAATTTAGTGCCAGCATTGTGCAGTGTGGAGCATACAATTCAAATTTAAATTTATTTGCATTAACGGAAAACGTTGACAAGAAATGCATAGCATGAATAATGAAATACCTACATGTCTCACAATATTTTATTTTAATGTATCTAGGTGTGTTGTGGACTTTTATTGCGGTAAACAATTTCTGTGCTTCATGAATGAAAAAAAGGTTTAATTAAAAGGGGTATATTTCTAGGAGAAATTGATTTTTGGAAACGGAAGGTTTGAGCTTTCTACCTCTCTATCTTTATACAAAAATGTGGGAATTTTCCAAAGAAAGGGTCAAAGCAATTCATTTCGAAACTCCTCACAAAGATGTGTAGATCATGCAGAAGGGTAACTTTCAGACACAAACTGAAAAAAGCGGTTTTGAAACAACTTCTTTTATATAAACCTTGAATTATACAAAGAACAGTTTTTTTATTCAGTTCCTACTCTAAATATTCGTTATGGAATTGAATCAGATATCATTCACTCATTATGAATACTTTCATTGTTTTACTAAAGGTCAGTTTCGTGCCACAGCAATTTTTCAAGTTCTTCCTGAAATGAACTTGGTAAAAATGAATCTTATTTTCATATGGAAGTGAATGACGATATGATATTGTTGTAATACATATTCACAACCGTAGCAGTAGAATGAAGCAATTCGAAATGCCAAAAATCCCTAATAATGTAGAAGTTACAACTTTTGTTTCATTACAGGTGTCAGATCCTTGGTTATTTTTTTCAAAGAAAATTGAATATCATTTTTGTTATAGGTTGGAAGTGGTGGATTTGAATTTGATTTGATAATAATGATATCAATATTGCATTTAAATCAAATTTCAACAATTTCCAATTCATCTATCTCGTAAATAAATATTATGAACCCATATAAGGTAAATACCTAGTGCACGGGGGGATGATTCCTCGGAATATTGTCGAATTCACGACAGATAATTGCTATGTAATGAGTATAATGTTACTACAATTATGGTATTTTTATTACAATGTTATTAAGTAATAATGTTTTTACAATTGGGAAACTGTATGCGTCGTGCAGTATTGGAAAATGTCTTCCTCAATGTTCAACTTTTTGTTGAGCCATCTGTGTAACCCTCCTTCATAGATTAACCACATATAATCATTATACGAGATCTGTTAAAAAATAGTACGATTTTAATATCTTCAATGGTCGCAAAACGCCGTCTTTTCATGAGTCTCTTCAATTTTGAGATCAAGAAAAGTCGTAGAGGGCCAAATCTGGTGAATATTGTGGCTGAGGCATGATTACGGTATTGCAGGTGAGTAAGTGCATTATTGTAATGCAAATGTCATGAATTGTTTTTCCACAATACTGGACGTTTTTTTTCGTATTGCTTCTGGTATAACTTCAAGATAATACTCCTGGTAGTCGAAGAAAACAGTGAACAAAACCTTGACATTTGATCGAGCTTTTTTTGGTCTTGGCTCTCCTGGGCTCTTCCATTGGGACGATTGGATTTTCGTTTCGATGTCATAACCATATACTCATGATCTGTCACGAGTTATCACCCTTTTGAGATAATCTGGATCGCTGTTGACGTTATTTAACAACTCCTAAGCAATTTTGGATTGTACTTCATTGTCACACGCTTCAGGCCCAAAATTTTCAAAAATTTTTCATGGTATGAGCCAACCGATATGCCACCATCCTCAGTAATTTATAGTGATTCCATGATTTCCCATTAAAATTTTCTTCACTTTTTCTGCTGGAGCTTCCAGGGGGAGTGTAGACTTTCACATCTTCTCGGCCTTCTGTGAAAAACTTGTACCACAAAGTAAACATTTTTCTGACTCAAAGTACAATCATTGTATGCTACTGTCAAAATTTCGAGAGTTTTTGGACACTCAATTCAATTTTTCACATAAAATTTGATGCAAGATTATCAATATTGTTGTGACAAGGACAGACTTTTTGATACTTATAGACGAAAGTCAACAATAACACCTGAGTAGAATTCATTCATCATCATTTGTGTTGAAAAACGAACACCAGTGTCTAATATCTGTGAAAGAGTTCCGCTTTCAATCTGGCGAGGATGAATAGATTCAAAATAAATATGTATCTTTATAGCGAACATTACCAACCGATGTCAACATGTACGCGATGATTAATGATGATTTTATGTTTGTAATCAATACTAGTACCGATATCAGTCATTTATGTCAAGATTAATGTCGGTTGGAAGAGCCAATCCTGGCTCAATACTGAACAACAGTCCGATTGCTAATAATCAAATTCCACGTTCATTAGCAATATATGCAAAGTATGCTTGCACATCCTTGATTAGTTATTAGTGCCGTTTTACATACAGTAACACTGCTTTGATGTCTATATCATCGAAATGCAATATATACAGTTAGAAGCATACAGAGGAATGAGTTGAGATGTCAAAAAAGACATAGAATTCACATTGAAAAAGTGTTTTTGTTCAGTGGTAGTTATACTTTACGATACTTCGAGGAGTAAAACAAATGAAATGAAATAAAGCTTTCTGGCTTTTACTTCTTCATTTTTATACAAAAAATTTGGACAACTTCCGAAGAGAGAAGGAACTTTGGGGGAAGAAGATGAACGGAGATTTAGTGATATACGGTAAATACATTACATTACGGTGAAATGGTTACAAGACGACAATGGTATCTGTAGATATCCTGAAATTTCTGGAGTGAATGAACCCAGACTTTGGAAGCAGAAGGAAAAAGTTGAAGAAGAAGTAGTTACGGTTGAATTTTTTCAATTTTTCAAAAATTTTGTTTTAATATTTTCAATATACGATTAGTTCAATCAATTCATTTTTCCAACTTTGTAAAATTTTTCATATAACTTTTCTGCACATTGGTGATCCTTTTAACCCACCTGTGGCCAAACAAGATTGATCCGATATGAAAAAGCCATGAAGTGATTTTATGCTGTTTTCTTCAAAAACAAAAATTTGACGAAAACCTAGTCGAATTATTTTGTTGGTTAAGTTCCTCAAAATGATTTTGAAATTTTCGTCTGAGTGTGGTTTTGTTTTGATATTGTTTGCTCTAGATCATCTCGTAGTAGTATTGGAATACATAGCTGCGAAAGCAGGATTAATACCAGGAAGATAATCAGTATCTACATACCCTTTCGACTTGCCAAGTAAAATCGCCGTGAAAACATTCTCCATTATTGAGAGGTTAGTAGAATATCTTCGTGCAACTCAACTCGTAATAAACCTTTACTTCTGATTTTTTTTTCGCACTACTACCCTCAACCTAGTCCACATCCACTTGTCCTTCTGACAATGACAGCCGAAAGGGTAACGGAGCTAGGCTCCAAACCTGCCTGTAAGTGGAGATGCGAATAGCTTTTTCACACTACTTATGTAAATATTGTCGTGACAACGAATATTTTTGAAGGATGTTGAGCTATCCAAATAGAAAAATGTATCTGCAAGCTAGAATCTCTTTGTGAACTCTCCTGGATATATCGTAGCAGTGGGCTGACAGCACCGCCGAATTTCTAGAGCGTCAGTATCTCCAGAATACTGTTGAGGCAGTCTGCACGCCCTTGCAACGTTATAACGATAACCAGAAAAGCAGCTGAGTTCATTGAAGAATGAAGAAACTTGCTTGTGTTTTAATTTTCCTATATCTTACAATACGCAATTACCTGATTGCGATAAATGGTGTGAATTTTAACGTGACGTCACATATTAGCGTTCATCATTATTATTTTCGTTGTCTTTCTCTAAGGTGAATTTATTACTCGAATCTGAAAATCAGACAGTTTGATGTAATGTGCTTGGAATCCGAATAAATTGACTTTATTAGTACCTAATACAAGTGAAATTCAGATAAATAGTGAATTCCTGCACCAACAAGGCAGTTTTTCGGTTTTTATTTGTCCAAGAAAAGTTGTTGGCGCTGCACTTTTTCTCTCCACGATTTAGTGTACACCACTGACCTAGTGGGTTTGTTAGTGGTCTTTACATATAGTCAGTGGGTATACTTGAAGACTGGCTATAAATTAAATCATATAAAAGAACAATATTTCAGGTCAGTTTCAAATTCCCTACACTGTTGGTTAATGGACTGACCCCTATCAGAAAATAACTACTCCCCTGGCTAATACCACGAAGGGCGTTGGATTAAATGCGACAAGTGTCAGTGTAGGAATCTTCACTGAAGTATTTTTTGCATATGTTGTTGGCGATAGAACTGCCGGAATCGATTTTCAATTATTGAACAGGCACACTTGCAGACCGGTTTCGGGCTATTTGGCCTCTCGTCAGTGCAAGGTAGTGGCCATCGTCAACATTGNCAGTATATCATTTCTCAAACTGAGCTGAAGCGAACTACAAACAACATGTTTGCCACTGCTTCACCTAGTGAACGAGGTACTAACCAACCGCATATCCGAAATTCGCCCGATTCCTCGTATAAGGAAAAAAATTTTCACATATAATCAGTGGGCATACTTTTAGATTGGTTAATAATCAAATCATATAAAAGAACAATTTGTTCAGGCCAGTCTCAAACTCCCTACAGTGTAAAAAGTTTGAGACTGGCCACTACTTTGCACTGACGAGAGGCCAAATAGTCCGAAACCGGTCTGCAATAATTGAAAATCGATTCTGGCAATTGTATCGCCAACAGCATATGCAGGAAATACTTCAGTGAAGATTCCTGCACTGACATCTGTCGGATATAATCCAACGCACTTCGTGGTATTAGCCAGGAGAGTAGTTGTTTTCTGATAGGTGTCAGTCAATTAACCTACAGTGTAGGGAGTTTGAGACTGACCCGAACAGATTGTTCTTTTATATGATTAGTTAGTGGTGTTTTTCTTTGGCAACCCTAATGTGATTTTTCTATACCTTCAACAAAAAACCCACGTAAGAAAGTTCAAGGAACAAGAAAGCGAAGCAATGGAAAACAGAAAGAACGGGAAAGGAAACAATAGGAAAGAAGAAGATAAGAACTGGGATAAAATGAAAGAAAGAGAAGAATAAAAACGAAGAGATATTGAAGAAACAATTGGAGCAACTAGATAAAATACGAACAAAAAATTGAGAATGAACAAGTTTTCTTCAAATTATACATGTAAAATTTCCAACAACAAAGTTACCACCTAGAAGAAATATTCGAACTATTCAAACAATAAACAGTTTCTGAATGAATGGGAGTTTGTGCATGTCAAACATTCCATTAGTTAATGATTACATGATCCACTACTCAGTAGAGTGAATTTTGGGGATATTCAGTTTGAAGGATAATAAGGAGTCAACACACTTGAATGTGCGTGTAATTTAAATTTTCAGTAACCTGGCAATCAATCTTTATATTGTTTTCGATATGGAATGTTATTTGAAAATAATGAGTATCGAAATGAATTTTCTGGGAGATTCATTTGGAAAGAATTCACTTGTGAGTTGATTCAAAATATTTACTTAACCAACTTGGATCATATGTTAGAAAACAGTAGTTTTATGTTAGTGAATTCTTCTGACTAGATGTTAGAAAAAATGGCGTTCCCCTTTCTGCAATGAACATTTGTGAAATGATACATTTTTCCACACATCCGTAGGTATGTTGCGGAGCTTCATTCACTTTCTATTTCTATTTTTCCCATACAAAACGATTATTATTTTTAAATTGCACCTTTTCCAGCAAACTACTAGTTTGCAAACACATATTTGTTAAATGACTGAATGACACTTTCACAAGAGACTTTTTTGGTTGGTTCTGACGAATTGTACTGTTTTTTAAAATTTGTTCTTCCATCATACCTGTAACTGTTTCCTTCTAATTTTTTGGATAAACCGAGACATAATGCATGATGTTAGTTGTCTGATATTGTTGGGCTTATATTATCGAAAACTCATTTTGAAAAATGTTTTTGTCATACGTTCTACTTCAGAAACATAATACTTATTTTCTGTTTCAAATTACGGACTGAATTGCAAACTATCTCAGCTCTATCATACAAACATTTTTGTTTGGAATAATAAATATTATATATTTCTTGATCTTAATTATCGCAATGAGAAAATGAAGAATCCACAACTGAATCCATGTAAGGGGGGAAGTGTATAGTCAACATTTTTTCTTGATGCTATAATAAAAAATCGATAAATACTCTTATTACACGTGTTTTACAATAGGAAACTCATTATAATCTTCACTCTTGATCTAATCATCACGCTATATGATATTGAAAATGCATAGTCAGAAGTTTGTATGCTGTAGCTGAGAAAGTTCGCGATTTAGTTCATAATGTGATACAGAAAATAACTTTCATCAAAACTATCATGTATAAAAATACATATTAGGACATTTTGTAGAAAAAGCTCCCAGGGAAATTAGCGAGGTTGTATCACCTGCCGAGGCTTCAGCCTCGGCAGATGATACAACACAGGTGCCAAGGCGTTCGACAGAGTTTGGCACGACGGACTTTTTGTCAAGATGAGCAATTTTGGATACACAAAACCAACGGTACGATTAACTCAGTCATTTCTGGCCAACAGGCGATGCCATTGCAGAGTAGGAGACGAATTATCTACGGTTCGACTACTGGAAGCAGGGGTCCCGCAAGGTGCAATCCTTTCAGTTTTGAAAACGAAAAGGGATTATTGTCCGAAAAATTGATCATCTAGAGCAGTGTTTCCTAACTTGGGGGTAATTACCACAGCAGGGGTGAAACGGCAATTCTGGGAACATTTTGAGGAAGTTCACAAGGAGTTTACAGATGAAAATATAGATTTTTCAAGAAAAAGCAGAAGGTTCTGAAGTCTTCACGATTGGATTCTACGCAGAAAGCAAATGAATCGTGTCTTCAAGCTTCATACAAAATTGCTTATCGCATTTTACTCAATAAAAAACCACACACTATAGGAGAGGACCTTATCAAACCTTGTTTGTGTGATGCAGTATCACTTGTTATTGGTGAGCAATATGTAGCTGAGATTAAACAAATCTCATTCTCAAATACTACTGTTCAAATTGGCATTTCTGAAATGAGTGCCGATATTCTAGCAACCGTTATTGCTGAAACAAAGGAAAGTCCTATGCGCTGCAGTTGGATGAGTCCACAGATGTTGCTTCGTATTTACACGATACATTAAAGATGATGATGTAAAGGGGGTATATTTGTTCTGCAAGTCTTTGCCCACTACTATTCGCGGCGAAGACGTATTTCAAACGCTAAAAGAGTTTATTGAGAAAAATGGCCTGGACTGGTTGAAGCTGGTTGGAGTTTGTACAGATGGGGCGCCTTCCATGATGGGCATCCGTCCTGGATTTCAAGCACTGGTGAAACAAGTTGCTCCTCAAGTTTTCGGCTATCATTGCTTGATACACCGTTACGCTTTGGCTGTGAAGATGCTTCCACCAGATTTGTTAAATACGTTAAGTGATATAGTAAAAATTGTTGATCACATTCGAGGCAGCGCTACGAACTCAAGATTATTCAAAATTTCGTGCGATGAAGTTGGTGCAACATTTAATGCTCTTTTTTACCATACAGAGGTACGTTGGTTATCAAGAAGAAAAGTAGGTTTTACGAACTACGAGAAGAAATTGGATTGTTTTTTCAAAATCAGAGAACACAAAAAGAAAAAGAATATTATACAAAATTGAACACCAAACATTTGTAACAAAGATGGCGTACCTTGCTGATTGTTTCAGTAAAATTAATAGTTTGAATATTTCACTGCAAGGAAATAAAACAAACATTTCGACATTGCAGGATAAAATCGCAAGTTTTTTGTGAAAATTGGAACTTTACCGACTTAGAGTCCAAGCTGGCGATGTGTCAACGTTCACACAACCGAGTGAGCAATTTAGTAAATACTAAACAAGACAAAATCACGTTTGAAAATTTCGTGGTTCAACATTTAACTGCTGTGATAGACTCACTGAAGCAATATTTTCCGAATATGGATAGTCGTAAATTCTACTCCTGGATTTTAAGACCGTTTTCTACTTGCGTCGATATTCTCAAGGCCGAAGATGTGTCAGAAAAAGTAGAGTTTTCTGGACTACGGGAGGATAACTCATTGAAAGTTGATTTCTTAAATAATGAACTCGGCACATTTTGGCGAAAAGCAGCTGCAGAATATCCTATTATAGCTGACAGAGCTTTGAAAATGTTGATTCCATTTGCTACAACTTACAAATGTGAAACTGGTTTCTCGACTCTTGTTAACATTAAAAACAAAAACCAGAAATCGTCTGAATGTGGAGCATGACATGAGATGCGCGTTGAGTGAAACCGAACCTAACTTAAGTCTGAGATTTACATACTAGTTACCTAAACGTGTTCGAATTTGTGTGGTTGAATTATTTTAAATTAGCTAGGGGTAAACTCAATTCCCATAGTTGGGCATTGAAAAGGTTAAGAACCACTGCTTTAACACAATGAGACTTTACGAATAAATCACTTATTTCAGATGAATTTTTCTATTATTAGATTCTTTATTTCATTTTACATGAACTTCGTTAACACACATCTATACCTACCAGCCACAATTTTCAAGTTATTTATTGATTTTCATTTTTCTTTTTTCCATTTTTTTTTCAAGAACCTTTGCTTTCCAACTGTTTTTATTGTTCATTATATTAGAGTGAGACAGAGACGCAAGAATAGTATTGTCTTCTAGTTGAAAAAACAATGTTGTCATACAAAAACTGTACAACTGGCAATTGCTGTTATTGGGTAGTTCAAAATCCGCAATGGATACCTCTTCGACAGAATGCTGGATGGTATTGTTCCCTAAGAAGATCCTGATGAACCCAATCACAAAATTTGATTGCAGAAAGACAATATGCTTCCAATTTGGATATACCTCGATTGAATATTTCCTAATTGTAAAAGGGGGCATATTGAATTGAATGTCCAGCAAGACCACCAGATTTAACCCTGTTGGACTATTTTCTTTGACCTTATTCAAAAAGAGAAGTTTATTATAACAGATCTGAAAATACTGTGGCTTTAATGGAAACAATTTGTCAATCTCCCCTGAAATAGATAATGTTCAGTGAGATGAATGAGGGCAATAAAAGAAATCAATTGTTGGGAACCTTTAGCAAGTGAAATCCCACTTCAATATTGAATATTTCACATAATCACTCTGTAGGCACTTTTAACTATGAAACATCTTGGCACAAATGGGTAAAAATAAAGGAAAATATTTTCATCAAAAGCGTGCATGCAATAGTTCTTTTCTGACTTACTGTTTTTTCAAACATGTCATGGGACAAAAATTATTCGCTTTCACATTATGGGTAATTTTTCTTAGGCCATCCAACCATACCTTCAAAAGGAATTATGACAATGACTTCCTATGAAAGTACCATATGATTTTAAATAAAAATGTTTGAGGTACTTTCTTTCTCAAAAATTTGATTATTTTTATTTCAAAAGTAACTTCCAGTCTAATGAACCATGTTGATAATAAGTGAAAAATCATATTTAGCCAAGTAAATTATCATTACAATTTGTTGATTACATCAACAAAAGCTGAGATATAATTAATATAATTTTCTCAAAAATGAAATAATTTATAATGACACCTAAACAATCAACAAAATAAATTAAGACTTATTTTTTGACAAATCATCAGATTATACATTCTTCACATATTATTTGAAAGAACAAATTGAAAATGTTTTCATAATCCAATATTTCAGTAAATAAATCAAAACAGCAACATAATCCTGAAGTCAGTATTGATATAAATTTTATTCTTGGTTCAAAAGTTAGATGAAAGTGTCATAACAGAATTCCCACAGAGCTCCTAAGAATTTGATATAAACTATTCCTTATTAACTTATAGAAATTATTGAGGGTTCCAGTACCTTTTGGAAATCCAGCTCAATTTCAGAATTATTGTGCCAGTTGAAACAGCTGTCTGGTGTTGAATCTGGTTGATATATGACTTTAAAAATGTGGACTTTGGGAAATTTTTATTGATCAACCTCAAGAAAATGCTGTGAAATATTACAGAACTCTTTTTTGACTTCTTTTGGACCAGGTATAGTAAGGTGCATGTTATTTATAATATATACTGGAATGAGGATCATGGAGCAAAATTAATATGAAATGTCTCGTTATGTTTCAAGAGATTGCTAGTTCAATCAAGCACCACTTTTTTATATCGACTGTTTCAAGAGGATTTTTAATTTTGCAGATAATAGGGAGACAAGAATACTGAAGTTTTGAAAAATATCATTTACCGTAGCAGTTTCAGCATTTGGACACACAATATGTTGATAATTGATGTTGATATAATCTGTTCCACTGCAAATAGTCAATGATTTGTTTTCAAGATCCGATCCATGTTCGTTAGTCAATTTAGTTAATATTTTCTGATCTTTGGGTACACCTCCAGCTCGAACGTCACTGACCTGGCAAAGCTCGATGACATCGCCTTCCTGACAATAAGCATATAATAATATAATGTATATAAACAAATGTACAAAAAATATGAAATATTTTAGTTACTCCTTTCATATTCACTATGTATTTGCATTTTGAAGGAATATGTGAAATTGTTTAGATTCCATCTGTTAGAGGGTTCTTTAAAATAAACAAAAAAGTATAAATAGGATTTGATGTTAATCCAGTCAAAACACATTGAAAAAGCTTGAATACCAACCTTTCCTTCACTTTTCCAATAAATGAAGAATCCATATTCATCAACTTTGAATAATGCTCTTTGTTCCAGTTCAACATTATCCTTGTCTTCCGTCCATCGATCAAAAACACACCCCGACAAAAGTGGTTCTGGCACAGGAATATGCCAATCGAACTCGAATTTCTTCGTCATGGCGTAGGCCTTTTCATAATACCAAAAACTCACATAGTTTATAGTTTCGGGTGTTAATAATTGCAGAAGAGTTGATGTAAATCATATTTTTCCCATTCCTATACAAAATGTTTACAATTTTCACATTATTATTTTAACTGACATTTCGATAGTTTTGACAGTATTCTTCTGACAGATGTCAGCTCGTCAGACGACAGCTGAGGAGTTTTCTGGCGTCTAATCGTATTCGAGCGAGTATTCAAAAACGATTCTTAGTGACGTCATTAATAATAAGATTCGTCAGAATGGAATGATTCAAACTGTATCAAATGTCAAATTCAATAATAAAAACAAACTTTTCAATTTTCTCTAACCTCAGTTAGAATCGGATTTGTGCAAACAATAATTTCCTAGCTTTATTTTGTACATCCTTTTTTATAAAAAAATTTCAGCACTTTATAAACTATAACGATCAAAATAAAGCATAAACTGACAGCTGACGTACCGTAACGTCAAATTCCGTTTTGAAACCAACCTCACGCTAGTTTTGAATCATGAATACGTTTCAAATCATAGTTGATGTGACGTCATCGTTTCAACGCCAGAATGAATGTATTTGAATCACAGACGAATACGTTTTGAATACAT
>WOGR01025040.1:0-11051 GCA_015342045.1 Leptinotarsa lineolata | reverse complement strand
CCACTCCACATCAAACTGGGGATCTCATCTCTCACCACGACGCCTTCTTACCCTTGCTCGTCCATCGTGCATACCCAAACGAAAGCGAGATATATCGCTGAAGACTACGCGGTTACACTGTTGATTCCAATTCATTCTGTCTCTGCACCAGTGCAATCGGTTGCGTCGATGCTCGAGAGTCAGTGGAAACACCCAAAAGGGATGATAAGGAAAAAGTCCGAAACTTCTTGTTCGCTGATATGCTGTACGCAATCCAACAACCCTTCCGTGTTCTCCAAACCACTGATTCGCAATTGCCCTAGTAGAAATTAACCGATTCCTAAAAGCCAAAAGTCTCAATCGGCGATCCTCACGCGCTGTTGTTCCACTGCGACGACCGGTGCCCCTAGCTATGTGTTTTAATTTCTGGCCTTCTTGGGTCCATTCCTGATAACATTTCGGAATAGTACGCAAAGATTGATTCTTCTTGAAATTTCTCTAACTGAAAAACGTGCCTCACGTAAGCCAACAATTCGTCCTCTCTCAAAATCACAAAGTTGAGGAATACGACGAAATCTTCGCACTGGAGGCATAGTGTTACCAGTAAGAAACACTTTACAACCAACTCTTCAATAGTTAAAGTACAAATCAGAATAAAAATTGGAGAAACGGTAAATGCTCACACAAAAAACAGGTAAAATACTGGATACAATAGCTTCAGATACGGCTAAAATTTCACTGGTTTTCTACCGGCCGCAACATAAATACACGTGCAAAATATCATTGAAATATTTTCAATATCAACGGGTCTTTACCTTTCTTTGTCACTTAGTATATAAAGCCTCCACCTTACTACCACTGTTGCCAACACAACACATTCGACAAACTGTTCACAAATGAAGCATTTGAGATTCCACACATTTGAGCTTATTTTTCCTATAGTAATGAAAAACTTTGAGAAAGTATGATCCTTCAAGCGTATAAGTTGTGCTGACAATCATAATCCATCAAGTGCGTATTTTTTGTAAAACAATCCTGATATGTAGAAATCCCCAATTCCAAACAAAATTCTGGTCTGATTTTGTGCATCATGCCTTATTTTCTCAGCAATTTTTGGTATATTTTGGCAAAAACTGTCTTTTGTAGTAACCCTTGAGCACAATAATAATTTGCTTCTCTTGATAACTGTGATCACAATACTCAAGTGTTAATTTCGACGTCAAACTTTGTCGTCTTCTACGCTTCCGGAAATAATTATAATAATGATAATGATAATATTTATTCACCATGAAATTCAATATATGAAATTCTCATGTCACAGTGTTAGTTGCCATACTCCTCGGAAACGGCTTACCGATTTTTATGAAATTCCATATGTATATTTGGTAGGTCTGTTTCAATCTATTTTTCAAACCCCTAAGTTATAAGGGTATTCCCCCTAAAACAGTAATTTTTTATTTTCTGAACGAAATTTTCTGTTTTAATTTTTTTATGATGTGGCAATGACAAATAGATATAACCCCTCAATTTATACTATTCTATCACCAACCCATATTTTTAATAGCCATTTCAGTAATTTAATCAATTTAAACCCTGATCATCGATCAGTTATTCCTGCCAGGCATCTACCAGTGTCACTTCTCACTCAGTAAACAGCATGGAGTGGCCTCCTGTCTCTCTCACTCACAAACAATAAGCCTTCTTTTACTGCCTACACAGTTCTCAGCTACTATTATTGGTTATTCATCGAGCGTGAATACAGTTTGCGATGCCACCAAAGTTGTGAATCATCCAACAGAGTTTTGGAAGTCATTGGATTTTCCAGGCACATCACCGCATAATTTTCAACTGAAGCTTGGATCGCTTCGTAATTTGAATCCACCACGGCTGTGCAACGGTACGCGATCAGTTATTGAAAAATTAATGAGAAACGTTGTCGAAGTCAGCATTTTGAATGGTAAGCTCCGAAGTGAAAATATATCAATACCACTGATCCCTATTATACCTACAATACCAGTTCATTTTGAACGTGTGCAATTTCCAATTAGATTGGCATTCGAAATGACTATTAATGAGTCCCACAATGGGTGGACGACCATTAGTCATCCCGAGACCATGTTTGGGAAAAACACTGGTATACAGATGAGTCGAGAACCGAACATGGGACGGGAGCTGGAATATACCAAACAGATAAATCTATACTTATAGCTATCCACTCGATCTATACACATCCGTCTTTCAGGCGAAAGTGTATGCAATCTTGCAATGTGAAAGACTCATTAACTTGAGACATCAACGAAATGAGCGGATCAATATTTTAACAGGCAGCAAGTGCGCATTTGGGCCCCTGGCAAACCCGAAGGTGACATCGAGACTGGTCTGGGAATGCCGTGAAGAACTGAATGAACTTGGAAACAGGAAAAAAATTAACTTTCTACTGGGTGCAAGGGCATTCAGGAATCACAGATAATGAAAAAGCTGAATGTGCAAAACACGGATTATCAACTCCATATATGGGTCCTGAATCAGCTCTGGGGGTACCAAAATCATTGATACGAAATCAGATTAGGACAAGGACCAACAAGAAGCATACAAAGTACTGGGCAAAAATACCTGGTAACAAACCTTCATTAGGGAACCGTCCGAGAAAAGAACCCCAACACTGTAGTGATCGGCTCAGAATAATTACAGGGCTACTAACCGGACACTGTCCGTTTAGATGACACCTGAACAAAAAGGGGCTGTACAACGAAGACCTTAGCTGCAGATTATGCAACGAAGGCATAATGACAGCTCTACACATTTTATGCGAATGTGAGGCACTGAATCATGGAAAACAAGTGATATATGGACATTCAAAATTATGTCCAGAATAATATAACAAACATCTAACATGGAACCTGTACAAACTAGTACAGGGAACGAGACTGATGGAATGGGTATCATAAAAAGATAAAAGATTAAACGCAATAAAACCAAGAGGCTGCATTGTTTTCCGGAGACTTTGAAAAAATGGACAAGTCAGACAGCTCCCAAATAACTATATAAAAAAAATTCTTCAGTTCATCCAATAACGTTGAATCTGCTGACCCTCAAGCGATACGGCCATTTGGCAGATGTGATTCAACAAGAGCATGATATAGAATTTTCCGGTGTTTTTCATTCAAAAACTCTGCACGATTTCAATTAGCCAAAGTTTTTCAATCACATAATCGATGTACTCATACCACGTCAGGTAGCAATCTATATAAATTCCGAGATACTTGATGTTTGTCACCGACTGTATACTCATGCTAATTTTTATTTTCTGATAACTAGGCAGATGATTACTGTGAGAGGCAGAAGGTATGACGAATGTTTCTTTGATAATTAATGGTCAGAATTCTCTTTTTTTTGGAGGAGTTGGGAATTTTAGTGAAATCAGTTTCTATCATATATTCAAGGGAAATCCAGTCTGAGCCTTGGTAAAATAAGGCAGTATCATTTGCGAAATTTGTCAAGTATCTAACAATGTCCTGCCCAAATACATTTCGAAAAGGATTGGTCCTAAGACTAGTTCTTGTGGTACACAATTTCTGAATTGAATATACAAAAAGTTACTAACGATATAAAGAGAAAATCATTAAGTGCTTCATCTTTCCAATACATATCCTATTTTCAGCTCCCAATTCCTACAAATTGGACTATACGCTCCAAATCAAATTAGTGGCGACACTTTAACTGTTCTCTGTCTACTCGCGATGGAATGAGTTTCGTATTGGATTCCTAAGGCGTTTCTTTCAATTGATTGAAAACCGTCTTTTATCTTGTGATCGGCACTTGATGAAGCGAATTCTTAATAAATAACGACTAGAATTATTGGCAGCCACGATTGGAGCAAGATTATCGAAGACAGTAACTGAAAATATGTCACCGGATGTACCAGATATGGTAATGTTAGCGTTGCTCGCTTGAGAACAGCCACATGTACTCTATTGAGACTTCAAAGAATTTATCCTCTGGAAATCAATTGTCTAGAAGATAAAATGGATTTGAAAGAGGCACTTATGATCAAAGAACAAAAAGGAAAGATTCAGCAGAAAAGAACCAAAGATCCCAGGGAACCGAATAATGACGAATCTCTATCCAGACCTGAAGATGAATCTGTTGTAGTCACGCGGTGTGATAGAAAAGTTAAACTCCCATCAAGGTTAACAGTGTGGAATTTGAGTTGAGTCACTCTTCTGAGAATTTGTAACTCAAGGTGGAAATATGTTGTGAATCGTCTTACAGTTTTTATAGAAATAATAATGGATCATTCTGTATAATTATTAGTGTTAAAATGTCATGTTGAATTTTTAGTAATGTCAAGATTGTCATAATGAACCAGAACGTTTTAGTTGATTCTAGTATTTTATTCACGCTATTCAATCTCCATATTAGACGTTTTCACTCACCGGGTAGGTGTTTTTCGAAGACGAACAAGTAATCTTTCAGATGAAGTTTCATTTAATCTATAATTCAGTTTATGAGTCAAAACAAAGTGCATTTAAATTAATCAATTTTTACGTAATACATAAAATCAGTTTGTATATACTTGAATACATATAAGTCGTACTGTACGACTCGTAGAGGATACTGGTAAATAATAAATAAAATATTAATTTATCTTAAAGGTTATTATTATAAAATTCTTGTATATCATAGTATGGTCTATCACTTGAAAAACCTTACACAATGCCTTCCTGAAGCATTGTGAGAATTTTATTTCTGTTGTATTCTTTGGCAAATGGTTGAACATTTTACAACCATTATTGACAATGGAATCCTTCATGACTGATGTTATTGGTATCGGCAACTCAATTTTGTTGGATTGCCTTGTCATATGATGGGTTGGTGAGGTTTGAAATTTATTCAAATATTTTTTAATTGAACATACTGTATTCATTATAAAGATAAAAGTCACTGTTGGAATTCTACGAGTGGTAAAGAGTAATCTACAAGAGTATGTACGTATTGATTTGCACATACATCTCACTGTTCATTTTTGCAAAATTGAAATATTTTGTAGTAGATAATCATCACATACGCCGCAAAATGGAATTCCATATCTCAGGTGAGGTTCCACCAGAGAAAAATAAACAGTTTCAGCTGGTGTTGAACCAAGTTCATTTGCGACTACTCTGACTGCATAACAATCAGAGGACACTTTGTTGAACAAGGCATAAATATGGTCTTCAAATTTCAGTTTTCTCTCAATATGTACTTCTAAAAAATTTAAGCTCCTTCAGTTCTCAACGATGGCATTCCCAATGGATATATTGTCAAGTTCACATATGAAAGTTACTATATTAGTTCTCGAAATATTAATAAAAAAACAATTTGATTCACACCAATTCTTCACTTTCATCATATCGTTGGACATGATTTCAGTTCAATTATTTGTATTCTCCGATTGCCAAATTTTTGACATAGATGAGGAATAATGTTGGCCCTAGTATTGAACTTAGAGGCACACCCTCACGTACTTTTTCAATTTCTGAGCGATGGTTTGTTTCCACCATCTGGCTGCGACCTGAAAAATATGAGCTGAACCAGCTCCGTATCAGTCCTGTGAAGCCATAATAAGGAAGCTTCCGCAGCAGTATTTTGTGATCCACCCAGTCGAAAGCCTTCGAAAAATGGCAAAATACTACAGCAGCAACTTCGCCACTATTGATTCCAGTATAAAATTTTTCCATGAGTGAGAAAATTGCATCATTGGTGCCTTTGCCAGTTTGAAAGCCAAACTGTTCATTATAGCGTTGTTTCTTTTCACACATGTATTATCTGAATATTACTGTACTTTTCATCCTACTGAAAGATTATATTCGGTGGGCTGAAAAGTTCTATCAATTGGCAAAGATTCAGTATATTCAGTATTGAGTGAAACTTCTTTACAGATCTATTCTCATCATCCAATAAATCCAAATAAAAATCCCCCATGCAAACAATTTCATCTACCGTTGGTCTTATTGCAGCCAAGCTATCCTCACTCATTATTTTTCAATTATTTTCTACTTGCACAAAAGGGAGAATTAGGGTTCCCATTCCCTATTGTTATATGTGTAGTTGTCAACACTTGCCCTATTTATTCAGGCCAAAATGATTTTCCTGGTTGTACCTCCTGATAAAAGTTAGTGGTGGACAGTTATCATCTCTCTTTATCTTCGCAAATCTCAGAAGCACAGCTGAATTTTCCAAGCTGTATATTCGTATCTCCCGTCAAATCAATCTGCATATTTCCAATATAATGACATTTTAATTTCTGTTTGTAGCATATTGAATATACTCCACTGAATATCCCATGTAACCAGATGGCGTGAATTACGTTAATTTATTCCATCTTCTTCTCACAAATTTCATACTGGCATTCATCTATTCTTCCTCCTTCTTCAAGGAGCGACGTGGATTTTTCCTCGTCATTATTAATAATTGTACTTGACAGGTTCAACTTATAATTGGGTAGATTACGGAATGCCCGCAGACTGACAAATTTTCACGTACCATTAACTCCGAAACGTCAATAACTAGGAGAAAGGAAAGTGTGAAACTTCCTTCTCGGAGTCATTTATCATTCTTGATATAAAGTGGTTGGACAAGGATGGTAGAGTAATGATAGACCGAATCGTGAATATTTTTCTAACACCTTTCTGAAAAAGTATTGAAAAATGTTAATGCTCTGAAAAATATGAGGCAGCAGTATGGAAAGGGACACATTATTAATATTGGAGAATGAAAAATGTGGAGCGTATCAAAAATTTCATAGAATGGGATTTTTCAAATATTTTTTCATTCTCAGATATTAGTGGTGGCAACAAATATTACGTAAAACAGACAATCTTCGAGAGTTCCCAGAAACAGTCACGATTTTCATTTTTCGAATGTGTCTTTTTATTTCAAATCAGAAACGTTTTCAACTGAAGACATAGTTATTTATATTGTTCGAACGATATTCAAATATATAAAGAAAAAACTCAAGTTGCGTGGCTTTTTGGAAATTTTTGTATATCTGACAAAAACTTGTATATCTATTGAATAGTTAGTTATTCTTATTCATCACAAGTATTGAATATCATACCTCAAAACACTCCAACAACTTTCTACTCATAACTATAACACACGAAATAAAAACTATCACACACTTCCTTTTATGAAAAGAACTACAACACAAAGAACGTTTGCTTACCTTGCACCAAAATGCTATAATTATATTCCGGAAGAAATCAACTATCTGAAAAGCACTAATATATTCAAAAAACGGCTCAGAGACTTCATCAACAACAAACCAAGAAGTGTAATGATTACATTGTTAAATGAATAATACTGAAGGTCAATCTATGTTTACCTCAGTCATGCCTTAAATTTCAGTATATGTTAAGTATATTTTCACTCATGTTGTTCGTTGTCATATCTATATATTGCGATTCAATCATCCATTTCATTCATTTATTTATCTAAGTATTGTGTATATATTATATTTTTATTTTTTTACTATGTACATTTTTTCGAACATGTTTCTTTTGTGAGGCCTCTGTTTATTTATCTTGCTACTTTATATATTATATTATATTAGTATCCTGTATAATTCCGTAAATAAACTTATTATTTTCAGTTCATCAGATAATTACAAAATAATTAACTAATTAGCATATAACTAATAACAATAATAAAGTTTGACATTTTTCAGCATAAACGTACTCAAAACGTTTTAATGTACAAATTGATGTTTGATGAAACTCATACAAATATTTTAGATATACTTTAAGCATTTGATTTCCTGTTATTTATGACATTTGGTAATAAATTGAAGTGTTACAATAAAATTATAATCATTGAAGTAGGTTGATATCAAAAATCACATTTTTAATGATTAGTAGAGTAAAATTATATTCTATTTATATAATTGAGGATATTATAAAAAGTTCATTGTATTTTTATTTCTCAAATAGTGGTTCAAAGTTAAAGATTCTCATATATGTTTTATATTTATCAGGAAAATAATTGAATGATTTTGCACTCAAATAAGTATGACTTTTCTGACCAAGAGAATTGGAGCAAAAGGTTGTTTCAATTTTTGTGTGTTGGATACCTCTTGTCTTATATGGTTGCGCATGGTTGCGCTACGTGATTTTGGGGCACTCTTTTCCAAAGGACATGAACGTACAGTTCTGATACCAGGTCAAAATAATTTCATTTGTGTTACCGCTATGACAAATTATCAAACATGTTTTCAATAATTGAAGAGGTAAATACTCACTCACGATGTTCGCAAATCATTATAGCTCCTCTTCCATCGAAATTCATATGAGTCCCAAGACCAAATAAAGTTATTACAACTCCATACAACTACGATATTATCATACTTTGTATTCTCTCATGATACATTTCAATCGAAACTTAAATGGAAAAAGACTTCATTAATGTCCTATATAGAAGAAGATGTGTACCAAAGTGCTTATATATTTAATAGCAGATTTCGTCTCCGCAAAACCATTCGCATGTATTTAACTCACGTTTTCGCATTGAGCTCTCCAAAGCAGATATCGATATTGAATGCTTTTACTTTTTCAGGAATTGGCCATTTGGATACTGGTATTGCACAGTGAGCAACTTTATTGCGAATGCCACTGTAGCAGCAAGCGTGTTCACCCTAACTGGAATATCTTGCGATAGGTTCGTATTTGGATATTATTATAGTTCTTTAGATTGGGAGGGGTATATTTCTGAAATAAAATAACTTTTGGGAGGGGAAGGTTTTAGCTTTCTACTTCTTTATCTTCATACAAAAAAAAATACGTTGTACGAATTACTTTGATCATCAGTATGAAAGTACTGTATACAAGTATACAATTTTATTTATTGCGCTATAGTACACAAACATGACAATCAATATCACATTAAAAATTTAATACTTCAGAATTATTACAATTATTTCACAATAAAACGTTTATCTCTCAGAAAAATCAACTTCCATCCATAATTTCAAAGACCCTTTCACCATCATCATTACCAGAACCATCATCACTAATCTTTACAACTGATACCATACGTTTATGAAGTGAGAAACGAACAATTTTGATTCGAACCTATTTAAATGTATATTAAAGACAGCATCAATAGTAATTTTGCATTTCGTTGTGCTAAGATTCGACATCGTTAAACCAAATTCATTATTTAAAAATTCAAATAACAGTTCATTTTTATCGTCTGCAAAGTTTATGTTGGACTCTTCACTCAATATTTGTGGCAAATCATTAAAGCTATCCCCATTTTTTTGTGAGGCAATGCAAATGCGTCATGAGAATAAATGAATGAATTTTCATACAAGAAGTCTCGTATAGCACGGCAATGTCTTATCTGGAGAAATGTAAACGGCAACCATAATAATGAACTGATTATCACCAAAGTGGCAAAGACTTATACACATATCGCCGATATCAGTAACAGCAGCATTAAACATGCTAGTGTATTTCGCAGGCACATTCATATTATTTGTGCAATAATACTTGTGTTCATATTTTTTCATTAATAGATGCACTTTGTTGAATTTCCTTATATTGAACACTTTATGTACACGAATTTTACAAATACACAGACGGTGGAGCCATCAGCAGTCACCATCCATGGATGTGCGTAGAACGCTGCAACACACACACACACGCACATTCCCGCAAGTGCCCTACACCGCCTAAACGAAACAGCAGACACAAGCATACATTTTCGCCGCGCGGTAGAAAGAGAGGGGGATACTTCCTCTCCTACGCCGCTCCGGCGGTCTACACTTCCTCCGTCTTACTAATTTTTGATCAGGTCACGTGTCCTGACGTGAGTTTCATATTTTTACCCATCACAAAAGTGCACAACGCCGCTAAAGGAGTTTTCACTTCAAAAATGTGTTAATCTTCCGAAGAAAGAAAGCAATCAATTTAAATTTAAACTCTTCACAAAGATGTGTGGACCATGCAAAGAAGTAACTTTCATTGCGTACTGTCATCGTTGACATTAGTAAATTTAACTCATAACTCATACCTGAATTAACTACAGATAGAGCTTTTGACTAGTGGATACTGAGAAAGAGTAAGTACTCTGAAACCGGTCTCTCGGTGGTAGTCCCGATCAAATGAAATTATTTTCTGCTTTTCATATATAGGAAATAGCGTTGTCTGATATTGAGTAATGAATACTTTGTGTGCTAACGATAAATAATGCATATTAGAATAGAATAGAAATTTATTCATCATTAAAAATTTCATACATGTGGTACACACAGATATTAAACTTTAAAAGACTAGTCAGAACAGAACATAAAGCAACTGTGCTTTTCCAAATAGCTGAAGTGCTCTATTATAGCAGATGATAACTTGGGGATCCCTGACCAAGAGCCAGTCGAGAGTAGGGTAAACGCAGTTCATTACCAATCCGAGTGTGATATTTATGTATCGTGTTATCTTTAATGTAGTTTGATTTATTTTTCTTGATATTCATTGTTATGATGAAAATATACAGTGAAGGCAATGTTAAGAGTGCCTGTTCAATAAAGGTATTTCTACAAGATTCTCTGTGACGTAGACCTGCCATACATTTTATTATACTTTTTTGCACAATGAATACTTTTGTCATATGGACGGAATTTCCCCAAAAGGCCAGCCCATAAGACATTGCAGACTGTATGAGTCCAAAATACGTCAGTTCGAGTACGTGTAATGAAACAGTTCCCCGTAACTGTCTCATTACATACAAAACACAAACTACATTTTTGAGGTAAGATTTTTTGCGAGTACTTCCCAAGTCAGTTTTTGGTCAATTGTAAGTCCTAAGTAATTAATACGATTGACCTGCTGTATAGATTCATGATCGATTCTTATGAGGGGACTGAAGTCATATGAAGCATTTTTTTGTTTGAAGGTGAATGACAATGTTTCGTGGTGAATTTCAGCAGTTCGGACTTCCATTGTCTAAAATTTATAAAATGATTTGAAATCCCTGAAATAAACAATACAATTGAAATTTAAAAGAATAGCTAAAAATGGCAAATATATTAAGCAAAAAAC
>WOGR01024653.1:0-10847 GCA_015342045.1 Leptinotarsa lineolata | reverse complement strand
CATTTCAGACATCGTCTTTTATCGAAGACAAAAAAATTTCAACCATTTTGGTGGTAGTAATGGTCAAATTCAATCCAAAAATAACCTGAAAAAATATTTTTCGGAATGTAAACTAATGACACGGAATATGCAGCAAAATAAGCACCCACCGAGACCTATCTTTTACAAAAAAAAAATGTATTCACACCGAGTTGACTACAACAATAACAAAAAAAATGGCGTCTGTCAAATTGGATCATCAGATCTTTGATTGGATATTGAAAACCAATACACTTGGCAACTCCACTCTAGACACGATCGGTTTCGTTGGTCAACAGACACGCGGCCAATTTAAATTCTTGTTTTTCGAATTGTTCTTTTTTCTACAAATATAAAGAGATCGTGGGACCGATAAGGCTTGATAAGAATAATATACCCCTAACTCGATCAGTCTATAAGCAAACCAGAATCATTTTCCATAGCATGAAACAAGCCCATTGATTCAACAATACAAGGCTTTTTTGCCTCTGTCCTGATACAGACTCTGCTTTTGCTGCAAAAGGCTTCATAAGTTATCCTGCTCTTCAAACGATAAGTCGATTCCTGGTTGCCCCAGTAGCGTTCTATGAGGAGCTGATCCTGTTGGAGAGCTGAGACGATCTAACTCTGGATCTGTTGTAACAGGAGGAGGATGGGGTCGTTTTTGTTGACGTCCATGACGTACATAAAGGTCTCCACGAGTAACTAGGAAAAGGAGGTCCATCACGACAGAGCTCGCATATTTGTGACAAGACTCTCTACGAGGAGAGGACACACACATACACGCTTTCGATACGAATATATACTTCTTAGCATGAGGCTGTCATTTAGGAGCTCTACAGATGACACCCCACCAGGCAGGAGTGTTTCAAGGCCCCCGCTGCGAGGTCAGCTGTTCTGAAAAAAAAACTTCAACAAATCTACAAATTACAAATCACTAAACAATCAAGTTTCTCTTACCATGGAAGTGAAGATTCATTATCGTTACATCGACATAAATATCTTGATAGGTAAGAAAAATTCTCACATTGGCCAACACCAATACCGGCGATAAACCAAAACGGGGTCGTGTTTTTCGAATACGCCGAGCAAATTGTCTTATATATCCAGCAGAGACGTTTATTTACCATAAACAAGCGAAATATTTGAATAATAAAGTACTTCCCCGTTAGCGCACGTCAAAAGACAAGCTTTTAGCAGTAAGTTAACCCCGTAATGAGCGTCACAAATCGCACGGCGTCCAGTGACCGGTAATCAGTGTGGCCAACTACACGGAATACAATGGCGACCGCTGGGTTTATGGGATAATGAGGAGGGTGAGGCGTGGGCCCGTGCAGGACTAAACAATTGTTGCGAGGCGCGACAGGTAGGTATTCATTAATGATATTTCACACTGTAATGGACACTAACGATTTTTTCGGTTCGAGGACAAATTTGAATTGGTATTCGAATTTTCCTTCTGTAACAACACATTTCAATTCGTTTTCGAAGATAAGAAACCTATTAAAATATCAACAATCTTTGGAAAATACATGTACATGTAATCCTCATCATCTTAGGGAAGATCATAGTATAGGAATACATTAATTTTGTAGAATTTTAAGATGCTAAAACATATAAGTTTTCTCTTCAAAACAAACTAATGCTACCTGCTCGGGGGATTTATGGTGCTGGTATCTTGTGAATTGAAAAATAGGGCAGACAAGTTTATTGAATGATTTTGAACAACAGTAGTCAATAGTGTAAGTTAGCCTTCTCTTACTCGATGCGCTAATACGAAGTTCAAACTGTTCAAGAGTGTTTCCAACGCTGCTTTTGATGTGTCTCTCATTGGAGCCATTACTCCAAAATAAAGTGTTTTATTCTTTTCAACCACCATGTATCGTCAAAACCATATGTCGGGTTTCAGCCCCTTATTTTTGTATAGATATTTCTGGTGATCATCAGCGGTACCTCCATGCTTCCTTTTATCATTCATGAATGTTGTTTACAATTAAGTTTCTGAATAGATAATTTACTCCTTCGACCAATGCATTCCTTCACTCCAAAAAGTCATTTTTGTGAACACTCCGCTGTCAATGATCGATCTGAAAAAACTTATGTTGATCCTTCAAATGTCTTGGTTCATCTTGTTATGATATTCATAGTTAAGTGGTCCCCTTATTTTCCTCGGTCCAAAGGGAAATCGTCGCTAATGCTCAGTACTCTATATACTCTACAGTCCAAGAGATGCAACTCATCCATCACAAGGTCCCACGACACGCAGAGAACAGTTTTTGCTAGCCGTGCCACTAATATTTCCTCAATGAGCTCTAAATACCAATATTTCTCTAATCATGCAGGCTTTTCAGCTGCAGCTTGTCTCGTATTCCCTTCTTCCAATCGACATATAATTGATTAATTCTAAAGACGTATCATCTGACTCGTCTCAAATGCCAAAATAGTTGCTTATTCCTGTAAGCACATTCTGTTCTTTACTTAACCCGAAATAATAGAATAGGATATAATAGAGTGGAATGGAATGAAATATAATAGAATAGAACAGAATAGAATAGAATCTAAACTTGTGAGATCTGGAGATCTAGGTGGCCAATCTATGAAAGGACTACCATGGCCCATACATGAGCTTGCAAAATTTTCGTTCATTCATTGGCTCTAATAAACTGGGTACTCATTTAGTTGGACATATACATTGTGAAAAATGTTACAAGAAGCTCAGCGCATTCGTGTTCTTGAGAATGAAATGTTTGATAATTCGCCCGTTCAGTAGCCTACACCAGATGTTGATTTTTTGGGAATAATGGCTTGTACAGTTTATTATCCAAAGGACATTTATATATCATATCTTGAAAGTGAGAGAAAGGCAAAAACAAAAGAGAACTTCCCAACAAAAAATAGAATAAAGCTCGAAATGAAGGATTAAAAGAAATCTTGATCTGTAAAACTGTTTCTCCGGTGAATATACCTCTTTATTATATAAATTTTTCATTTTCCACATTGTCGAATAATGGTGTGAATGTATTTATTTCTATGACGCTCCTTCTATTGGCTATATCTGTTGAAAGCGTTTAATTCCACATCTCTTCATAAGTGATTACTGTTGTATCAAAAGAAATTTCAAGGTAAATACAATATTTGTCTTTTTTACGACATCGTTAAATTCACAAACCTTGATACGATAAAGATTAAACTCGAGAACTACTCAGTTATTCGATGAATTTTATTGTATTCCAGCCCAATTCGGCAATTTTTATTGTTTTATGATATCCCTATAAGTTCAACGGTGTGAATTCAAATATTACTTTCACACTTCTCCTTTTGTGGCCGAGAGGATTTGGTAATGCGTAATGGACAAAAAGGCTTGCCGTAATGTTGATGATTCTGACTTTATCTGGTAATATTGAGAGATTTTGAGCTTAGGAGTGAAAAAATAAAGGAAAAATAAGAACCACACAAAATAATGGCAGTGATATAAACGGAAGAACAGCTCATGAACAACTTTTTATTTGTTTTTATAAACTGAATCTCTGTTCTCCTTTTAAATTAGGTTTACACTTTCATACGAATATTTTCTTTATATAAAAGGAATAATAAAGACATATACGGAAAGAAATTACTTACACAGTAAAGAACGATAAAACTTGAGGAATAATATAAGAGGGAAAGCATATAAATTATACTGAAGAGAAAAGAAAAGAAATTATATAGTTAAAAAACTGTGCGCTGCTTCTTTGAATTTCTGCTTGAACTAGTGCCTCTCCCTATGAATTATTCTTGCCTCAGACCACTTGATGTTGTGTTGGTGGTTCTACTTTAAACTTGAGTTTTCTGGTCGTTGGTTCAACGGTTGGTCTAACATTGAATAATAAATATTAGGTGGTTTCAAAATTTTTGTTCGTTTTTATGAATCTACTTTAAACTGTTTGATATATCAGTAAATACGTATTCAATTCAATTGAAATACGCACCATTTGAATCAGTGCACTTTTGCCAATGTAATACAAGTCCATCAATTCCTTCAACATGAAAATTGAGTTATCGGGATTCGATGAAGTCGACAAAGACTGTGTTTGTCCGGTTCTGATTGGCGAAAGTTCTACCGATGAGAAAATTACCTACGTGCTTGAAAAGATGGTAGCCGGTTGGCGAGAGGTCAGGGCAGTATGGTGGGCAAAGCAGAACTTCGATGCTCAGTTCGTTAGATTTTCGGACGGTGATTTGTGAAACGAGCGGTCGAGCGTTATAGTGGAGCAGGATCGGACCCTATCTGCTGCTGATGCAATTTTCGGTACATTTCATCGATTTTCTCACAGTAGGACCATATTCTGATGGTTTGGCCTGGTTGCAGAAAGTTATAGTGAATTACACCAGCCGCTGACCACTATACAGTTACCATGGTCGTTTTTGGTGAGTTTTCGCCTTTGGGAAGTGCCTGGATGGCTGATCGGTGTCCAACCACTGTCCTGGAGGTCTCCTGTTGTCGTGGACGTAGAGTATCGACTTTTCATCACACGTGACAATTCGATCCAAAAAAAAATCGTTTTGTTTGTGCATAAGAAAAAAAGAGGAAACTTCTAAACGTGTCGTACTTAGTAAAAACCTAAACCTGTCGTGCTTAGTAAAAATGTTCCCATAGAACTTAATTTTGAGTGTTATGCCATAGAAGTGAACAAAGAATTGTGCATTGTCACCATCTATCGAAGCTCATCTAATGATGCAGATCCACAGTTATTCCCTGATAACCTAAATCACATCTTAAACTATGTATCAGATAAGTATGCAAACTCCATAATCTGTGGGGATTTTAATATAGATTTTATGGGAAATAATTGCTATAAAAAACAACTTTTTGATCTATTTAAAATGTTCAACTTGTATTTACTCTATAACAAACCAACACGCATAGCTAGATATGGAGAGCATTTAACCGTTAGTGGGCTTGATTACGTAATAAGTAACATCGAAAACTCATCCTGTAAAATCTTTGACCTAAGAATATCCGACCACTCTACTCAAATCATGAGTTGGTTTTTAACAAACGAAAATAAATTGAAACAAAAAGAAAAAACAAAAATTATAACCCGAAAATTCTGCTCAAACTCAATGCATGAATTTAAATCATTATACACAAATAATAAAACTAAGATATTACAAGATGAGAATGTTGAAATTGTGATTGATAAATTTTTATCTCACTTCAAGTGGTGTTTTGAAATAGCTTTCCCAAAGCAAAAAATTAAATTACAGAAAAATACATCTATAGGTAAAATTTCATTTTCTAGAGAATTGCATAGAGAACTTGAAAACTTGAAAGATGTGAATTGGTTGAGGAAAAGAGCCGGTGACTGTTGTTTGAATGAAAAGTATAAGCAAATGAAAGAGAACTTGATATAAAAATATCTTGTGAAAGAAAAAAAATTACTCTAACCCAGTGGTTCCCAACCTTTTTTCACTGCCGTACCCCTTGAGATATATTTATTTCAAATTGTACCCCCAAGAAAAAAAAGTTGCAAGCGAATATTTTTTCAAAAAATCGGGAAGGAAAAAACTCCAGATTTCACATGCAAAATTATTCTAAAAACAACAAGTCAAAACTGTTTTAGTGTGACCCTCGGGCCTGTTTTGTTGCACATAATATTTTGAAATCAATATCAAAAGTTGATAAATACACTCTTAAATCAGGACATGCATTTAGCTTATTCCTAAACTTATTCTTAATGAAAGCATAGGAAGAGAACGATCTCTCAACTAGTTCTGTGTTTATAAAAGGAAGTAATACCAGAAGGGCTTCTGTGGTTAAGGGTCCATATTCATCCCAATGCTCACCCAGAATTGTCCAAGGGGTTTCTTCTTGAACTCGAACTTCAAGGAGGAGTCACTTGAAAGTTCTAGGAGCTTTTCCATCTCATGAACGGTCAATGTAGCAGTCTTGACGTTTTCTTCATTGAAAGGCTCTACAATCCAGTTCTCTCCATCACCTCGTTTAGGAAAATACTTTCTAAAAGAGTCCTTCAGGTTTGTCAAATGTGTCACTATTTGATGTTTCACTTTGTCAGATATGGGCAGATTATTGTCACTCAAGAAATCATGAAGCGTGCCAAAAACTTCAGCTTGATTGTTTTGAATACAGGTTTTCCAAAAATCAATTTTCTTCAGCATGGATTCAATTTTGTCAGCAACTTTGAATACTGTAATTGAGCTGTTCTGTAACTCTTAGTTGAGTTTATTGATCTGAGAAAAAATGTCAGCTAAATAAGCAAGCTTTTGAAGCCAGTCACTATTATGAAACTTGGAGGCTAAATAAAAAGGATGCTCTTCAAAAAATACTTGCAGTTCATGTCTGAGCTCAAAAAGTCTTGTAAGAACCTTCCCGCGAGATAGCCACCTTACTTCCGTGTGCAAAAGCAACGTGGAGTGAATGCCACCCATACCTTCACAAAGCACTTTGAACAGTCTGGAGTTTGTTGCATTGGCTTTAACAAAGTTGACTACTTTAACTGCTTCATTGAGAACATCATTCAAAGAAGACAGCAACTTTTTGGCTGCAAGACTCTGTCTGTGGATGCAACAATTGCTCCATGCTACGTGGGGGGCCACTTCTTTTACGCGCCCCTGAAGACCGACATATATGCCAGACATTGATTTTCCTCCGTCAGTGCATATACCACACAATTTACCCCAGTCTATTTCTTTTTCACAGAAGTAGCTATAAATCACATTGAACACATCTTCCCCTGTAGTACGCTCAGTTAATGCATGGCACAGCAACAGATTTTCTTCAAACTCCTTGTTGGGATTTACATACCTTGCAGTAACAAGTAAGATTGCTAGGGCAGCAATGTCCGTACTTTCATCAACTTGGATGGAAAAAAAATCACTGTCTTTTAATTGCTGAACCACTTTTTCTTCAATGTACTCAGAAATGTCTTGAATTCGCCGTGAAACTGTGTTGTTTGACAGCGGGATGGAGTTCACCTTACGAACAAAGTCCTGACCAAACATACACTGAACAGCATCTTTTATACAAGGGGCTATCAAATCCTCACCTATTGTGTGGTTTTTACCACTTTTTGCAATATGGTAGCTAATTTTGAAAGAGGCTTCCACAGCATTTTCATTATCTCTATTAACTGATGCGAAATAAGAAGAAACCACGCCATCTTTCCCATAATTTTTTGAAAGTCGTTCAAAATAGGTAATTTCTTTATTTTTGTGCTGGGCGTGTTTGGATTCAAGGTGGCGCAAAAGTAAGGAAGGTTTCATGCTACCATTACTTAAAACTTCTCCACAAACAACACAGAGTGGGTTTGGACTTTCCTCCTTTCCAGTAAACCAAAAGCCATATTTCAAGTACTCATTTGAATATTTTCGTTTCTTTGAGGAAGTTCCAGTACTAGTACTAGATTTCTGAGGTTTACTATCACTGGTACTCACACAAGAAGAGTTTTCTGCTGCTGAGTCCCGGGACGTAGTAAGCTTGCTAAGCACCTGATTTGCCGTATCAGTCTGATTTGTTTTATCTGATCAAGTTTTTAACCACTTTTCCATCTTCTTGATTACAGTTGAATCGTTTACAAATCAGTCAAAAACTAACACGCACAATAAGCAAGTAAACTGAACATACAATCACGTAATGAAGAGCGACAGACGACAGTCAACTACTATGCAAGCGAACTATGCGAGCACTGACTGACGGTACGGTAGCAGTACATTGTGATAGAATATAGATAGTGGCTAAGTGAGTGGGGGAGGGGCAGAGGGCGAACTGACCTTGACGAGCGAGCGTAAGTCAGATCATCGGACGATTCGGCGCGCCAGTACTGTACTGTACTTTTCAACCACCACGTACGTAAATGACGTACGACAAACATATAAAAACACATAAAAGTCCGTCATTACCAAATATTTTCGGCGTACTCCCAACCAGGTCGTTACGTACCCCCAAGGGGTACGCGTACCCCAGGTTGGGAACCGCTGTTCTAGATATTCAGAAAGCATATCATTTATGAATTTATATTATCATCATATCATATCATATCATTTATGAATTTATATAATTACTTTATTCACACCTGATTCTTATTTAGTGAGAATAAAATTGTTAGAAAAATTTTGAAAATAAGGCTCCATGATAGATCTAAATATCTTGAATTTTGTTTCATTTGTTAAGTATTTTATTATTCTTGTCCAGTTTTTCTGGCAATTTTTCCTAAAATATATGTAAGATGATCTTTGAAGTTTTGTTGAGCTATCTGAGAATGCACCTGAATATTTGACTTTTGAAACGATTTAAATTTTTTCATTTTCAATAAAAAATGATCTGAAATTTTTTATTTGGCGTTATGGATTTTTTTGACTGGGGTCATTATTGAAATTTTACACAAGTCAGAGAATTTTTTTTCTATAAGACTTGCATCAGTTATCGATAACAATTGATAACCACAGACAGAAATAGCATATTTGGAAATTTAAATTTTTATTTTCTCACCGATTTTCAACAAACTGTTTTACAAAAACGCAACACGTGTTTTGATATTCGATAGCTTCTTCAGACGTGTGTAGTAACGACATTGATTTCATTGAACTGTTCAGGTGGTGGAGAATTTTTGAAAGGGATTTTAGCACAAGCAGCCTCGAACATTCGCAGATTCACCTCCACATAGTCGTAGTCGCTGTAGAATACTAGATGATCCATGGAGATGAAGTCATGGTCAAGGGCTCCAGCTGGAGTAATGTTTTTTGACTGAAATTGAAAAATATTCATGAGTTTTCTGTGAATTGATTCAATTAATGAGATCGTATTACTTGGAATTTTCTTTCATATCATCTCAACTATAGACTTTCCGAATTTAAGATATATCTTAAATTTTTCATTCCATTATTTATGTAGTTTCGAATATTCATTCAGTTTCAGAATAATAATCAAATTCTGCCACAAGGGTCGCTTGTAGGATAATGGTATTTGAAGATCAAAGTTGGCGTCTGAACATCCAAAATACTTCATTTATCTCTTCAAAAATTCAATGAGTGTATTTAAAACAATATCAAACCAAGTATGTCCACAAACACACAGTTTTGAATATCTGCGAATCTCATTGCACAGTTCATATGTTATATGAAAAACTGCCCGTCAATGGATAAAAAGCACAGAATCATCCGTGAACTGATCCTCTGAAACCGAGGAATGTTGACTTTTTGAAAGGTGCTGAGTTTTATAAGCACGAACCTGTGTATTCTTGGTAATTTGTTATGAGGGTCCTACTTGCATGGAATGATACTTAGAAAGTATCGCTTCATTGTGTTTTGTAGTAATTGGATAGGATGCTTCACGATAACAGGCTCATATTCAACTAGGACATTTTTGAAACCATTTTGAGGAAATATATATCCTAGTTTCCCAGGAAATTTTTTGTGTTTATATGGCTTTTTGTCATCATCGTCATCTTCACTGTCTAAAATCAAAATCACTTTTTCTTCATTGAGAGAATTGGCATGGTTCTTTTGCTCTGAAGAAGTAGATTCCCGAACCTGGTTGAGGGGTTATTGATCCTCATCATCCTGAGGAACGCTTCCTGCAGAAATAGTTGATTTGTTAAATTTAATCATTTCATATGACATCTTCACTGTCTAAAATCAAAATCACTTCCTCATTTACCAGCGAGGTATTACAGAATACTTCTTGTTGGATATCATAGGTGTAACAGTCAGTAAATCGTTCAAACATCACCAAGGGCTGCCGGTGAACTTCAGATCTGCGATTTTTTTTTCATTGAGAGAATTGGCATGGTTCTTTCGCTCTAAGGAAATAGATTCCTGAGCCTGGTTGAGCGGTTATTGATCATCATCATCCTGAGGAACGCTTCCTGCAGAAATAGTTGATTTGTTGAATTTAATCATTTTATGTGACATATTTCTACCCATTGACAATGGCTCTTTGTCGTCATCGTCATTTTCGCTGTCTGAATTGAAAGTCACTTTCTCGTTCACCTGCGAGGTATTACAGTCTGTTACCTCTTGTTGGATATATAATAGTCAGTAAGTTGTTCAAAGGGCTGAACGTTAACTTCAGATTTGCGATTTTTTTCTAAGAGATGTCAGCGTAGTTCGTTTGCTCAGGAGAAGTAGATTCCCGAGTCCTTTCCTAACCAGGTTGAGCGGTTGTTGATCCTTATAATCCCACCACCAAAGGATTTACACACCAAAGGATTTACACACTTTTCTTGGAGTTTCTGCTGATAGCCCTCAGTGATGTTATTGTTATTATTGGCCTGTACAGGTGGTGAATAATTTTTCAAGGGTATTTTAGCACAAGCAGCCTCCAACATTTGCAAATTTTGCATTTACAACATTCGCAGTCACTGTAGTCTACTAAATGGTCCATGCAGATGAAATCATGGTCAAGAGCTTCAGCTGGACTGAAACGTTCATGAATGACAGACATAAACAACTCAAGATTGGTAAGGACACCGAGCGAGATTCAAATTGGACATAACCTCGAAATTTATCGAGACAAATATGGGCGGAACTTATTTCCTTCAAACGATCGCGAGAAGACGTACTGACCGATTCATCAATTGATGTTTATGAGTAGAAGAGAGAGATGGAGCAGTAGAACGCCCAACATTTCTTACATACAATCGCATTTGCTGCAAACAAAGTTTGGTAATGTGGCATAAAGAGAACGCTTTGTGATTTCATTCATAACATTTCAGGTAGTATCTAGGAAGGGCGATTATAGATAGCGATCTATTGTTTACACAGCGTAGCTTTATAGGCATAAAATGTTTTTCTTCTGTGGTCTATATACGGATGATTCTTCCTATCATGAA
>WOGR01024639.1:0-14096 GCA_015342045.1 Leptinotarsa lineolata | reverse complement strand
ATACAGAAGTTAGTAAAATATCAATGTGTAAATAAAGTTTAGTTAAAACCGATTCACAGAATAAGTTCTTTGTTCCTCAAGTAATTGGTTCACAACATCATTCAAGTAAACCAACATGCCTGCTAACAGAGTTGAAATGTGCACAAAGAATAGTCATATGTAGATAGTAAGTTAATGAAAACCGAAATAATTTCCTCGTCTACAAAACTGATTGAGACCCACTATTCAGAAATACATGAAACTTCAGAATTACATCCCCTTCTCATTATGTACTGAGAAACAATTCAGTTTGCATTCAATTTGTTGGTTGTTTAGAGATTAACTGGGAATTTCGAAATTCATTTAGTTATCCCTCGTCACCACTTACAAATCCTCAACTTTCTACTTCCTTCAACTCCCAACCGAAACCTCCGAGTTCCGTCACAGCCAAAATCCCTTCTCATCAGATTTGGAGTTGATTAAGCCGACCACTGTGGAAGTTTTTGTTGAATGAATAGATCAGGGTTAAGGCTGTCATTGTTCAGATTACCGAGATATATGATACGCCACAATATAAAAATCTTTCCGACGGCCATTAGAAATATTTTTTGTGATTGAGACGGGCATACGGTAATAAATCATGAAGGATATCCGTATTGGAACTGACAAGCGATGTTTGTTCGTTGTTGGAAGAAAAAGCACGTGAATACTGTGGAAAAACAATCTTTCAAAAATAACCCCCATTCAATTTGGATTAGAAATTGATGATATTGTAGGATTCATCTAGAAAGTTTGTTTTATTTGTTCATCGAGAATTGGAATGAATAAAACTTGTTCAAATATAACATCAACAAGGTAAAATGTGTTAACAGGCCAAAACAGAAGGCCTTCTTCTTCTGTTTTGTGTCTGAAAGTTACTTCTTTGAATAATCTACACATCTATGTTTAGTGGTATTTAATTTTTAAAAAAAATTATTGCTTCCTTCCTTTCTTTGGAAGATTCCCACATTTTTTGTATCAAGATGAAGTAGTAGAAAGCCAAAAACTTCCTTTCCCAAAAAATTAAACACTCCTAATAAAATATAACCCCTTCAATTTAAATAAAACTAGTTGTTACAGATGGATTTTTTTTCTAATTTTATTCGATAAAAACTTCTATGCTTGGTCTTCACATGTTTGTAAAGAGTATACAATGTTATCGTTCAAAACGATAACATGATGAAAATATTGAAGGCTAGACCACCAAAACCGAGTTTTACAGCGATACAAAAATTTTTTTTTCAACAGCGATTAAACTGACAGCCATGAAATTAAAATCTAGGTGTCATTATTCTTTAATCATACGTGTCTCTCTGGGTCTCGTTACGCATAATTCTCAAAATTTCAATCAACTGTCACTGTCCTTATGAAATGGAACGAATGGAATCAAATATTCAAATATGATTATAACTTTGCGTCAATGCTTTTACAGAAATTTACAAGATTAATTCGATATTATGACTATGACAGTGACAAGACAGTAAATTACCAATACAAGAGACCGAAATAAAACACAAATTGTCAAACTCCACTGATTCACATACCTCACGACAATTATAATAATAACTTTATTCACAAGAGCAAGAGTGAATTTCTTTGAGAAAACAAGTTGAATAAAGTCCGAAAAGTGTTACTGCACTTGTTTCGTAAACAATTAATAAGTATAATGTAATAAAAATAATACAAAATACCAAAAAACCAAATAATAAACGACAGTAATATTGCATCACGAATAATTTAAATGATGATTCAAAATATGATAAGATAGTTAAAATAATATAATAATAATATAATATTTTTTTTTTTTATAAAATAGTTAAGATTAACATTATAGGTAATGCTTCGATATTTTATTGCAGGAGAAATAACACGATCAAGTATTGAAGATGAATAAATAAAAACCAAGATTAGTAAATATTTGTGCAGGACCTGTTTCATAAACTTCAATCTAGAAGATTAATTACGAAGTTTCTATCAGTTTCTAATATGAATTTTCTCAATTATTTTTTGAAAAATGATTTATGAAATATTTTTCTTTTCGCTTCCGGTATTGTATTATAAAGTTTTGCAGCAGTAAAAGAGTATGCTCTTTGTGATATTGATTTTCACACGATGACTGGGTAAGTGAATTTTTCACGATGTCGAGTGCTATACTTGTGATTTCGGACTAGTGCTTTATTTTTACTAAAGTGATATTTTATATTTGTCGGAGATCCATAACAGAACATTCCTTATATAGACAGTCTGTTGAACAGCGTCCATTTTTCGAATAGATTAGTTTTGAAAATCTTCTCTGAATGATTTCTAATGAATTTCAATTTACCAACAAAACTGAGCCCCACGCTGTAATACCGTATCTCAGGTGACTTTCTACTGAGGTGGAATATAGTTTTTCTACTTCCTTCGTTGGTAAACATGTTTTGAGTAGTCGCAATCTATACAGTATTGATGGGAGTTCTTCAATAGTATATTTTGTATGAGCGTCCTGTTTCAAATGTATATACCTGAATATTTAATTCAATTCACAGAGTGAATTTCAATTAAATCACCTCGAGGGTTGATAATTTTAATACTTCTATATGAACAGCTATTCAATACATTGCAGCTGAAAAGCAAAAAATTGTTATTTTCTAGATTGACTGTTAGAAGACGGTGGTCAAACCATTTTTTCATTGAGTTGAAGTTTTTTTTCCAACCTTTTTTAAAGCAAAGTCTAGGTTTCTGCCTCATAAAATATGCCGTGTCATCAGCATATCCAATGATCTAACCCTCACTGTATAATTTGGATAAATCATTAATATAAATGTGGAACAATAAAGGACCCAATACTGTGCCTTGAGGAACACCGTAATTACCTTGCTTTAGATCACTAGTGTTATCGTTGACTCTTCTTGCTTTCTGTTTTCGAGGTGACGTTTGAAAAGTTCAAAGCAATTTCCTCCAATGCCTTTAATTTCTAGTGTTTGTAAGAGCAGACGATGATCGACAGTATCAAATGTCTTAGTTGAATTTATGAAAAGGGAAAGAGAGGGTTTATCTCGTTCTAAAGATCTGTGTTTCAGTTCTGTTAATTCAAGTATTACGTCTTCTGTAGATGTTTTTTCTTTGAATCCGAATAAGATTACAATCTTTCATTTCAAACTCCACTTCGAATTCGTCACGTTCAGTTATTGCATCTATCTGCTTCAGGTAGGTCGGGTGCCTCGGATGCCGGCTCTGCGATCTCATGTCAACAATGAAATCCTATAGTTGAAAAATACAAGTTTTATCATTTACATCCTCTCTTCATGAATTCGAACATATTGTATTCGATAATAACAATCTCAAACAAATATTTTTGTTGAAATTTCTTGGTATTTAGGTGAAAGAATGGATTCAATTTAAAAATTGATATTTCATCCCTTGATTGATGCATTCAGCTAAAAATATTTCAGGAATTGACACTAAGGTATACCACTCAGCATACAAATTTTCTCAGATACATGCCAATTTTTCCAAACTGAAACTTGGTTATTTTTCAGCAAAATCAATTGAGCAACCAACAACAGATGGAATCACTCTTGCTACGGACTTGTGATTTTATTATGTTGGTTGCTCTCACTGTATTATTAAATGACAAAGGTTTAGTTGAAACTTTAGTAAAATGAATGAGAAGACTTTTATGTCTAATTTCCACTACGTTTTTTCATTCTTACTACCGGTTTCAGGGTTTAGCCCATTATCAAGTAGAACTTACTAACTTTTTGGAGTGTGCACACGAATTATATAGGGTTACAGGTAGTCTGGGAGGCTAGGTACTGATTGAATATGGGTACCAACTATGAATTTATAGAGAATATCAGATTTGCCAAATTCATAAATTCAAGAGTGAAGACCCACATAGATCGAGTTGCTCGTTTAGGGGTAGATATTTCGAGTTTTTTTATCGATTTATTGATTTACACGGCTTCCAACAAATTCATTTTTTTTTCTTTATTGCATGTGTGTAGAATTTTATGATTATTTTCACTTATCTTGTGTTTTGTTTCATTTCAAGCGACGGTGAATTCATTTTGAGTCACACTCTCTTCATTTCCGTTCATACCATCATCATCGTTATCAGCATTATCAGATTTCGTTGTGATTGCTGCTGCTTGGCATTCTGATATTGATAAATTGCTTTTCATACAGTATCTCAACCACCAATAGCTGTAATTCGTGATTAAAACAAAGATGTTGGGAAAAATCTAAAAGCCTGCCAACTTTCAGCATCACACTGAAAATGTCTAAAGTCTAGACCATTACTCGCGACGCGTTCTTTCACTAAGCTGATGCAATATTTTGCAGTAGCTGAGCCATTTATATCTAACAAACCCAGATTGAAATGGTTTTCTTTCTGGTGAACTTATTAGCGCCAAATTTCGAAGTTGCGGGATCCGCGTTTTGAAAATACGGGATCCAGCAGATCAATAAGTACAGCAAAATCCCGTGGAAATGCGGGATCTCATTCTGCGAGATTACAATCCCTAACTATGTGGCGGTTCACAAATATGAATGGCAATGCAAAAATGTTGAAAAATAAACTCTATGAATGAGTATTCAAATCGATTCAATTGAAACCCATAGAAATTTCAAAATATCCAGCCTTGACACGAACTGGTTTCAGAATTTCTTGATATCCCCTCATTTCCGGGATATTTCAAATCGACTGAGTTGGATTAATTAATTTTTATTTCAATTATTATTAATATTCACAAAAGTGCATTTCCTTTCGAGGAGCCCCTACATGGGAACACCTTCTTCATAATTCAGAATACCAGAAGTAATAACCCTTTTATGCCTCGTTACTTCGCTATGCAACGTGACTGATGAGTCTTTGGCTGGGAGATTTGCATGCAGTGCACTTTTTCAATTCCCTCTATTTTACATATAATGATTCTGCAACGCATACCACGTCGTATTTGCCCATTCGAGGCGCGTTCTGCTATATCCGTGGTCGTTTTTTCGAAATTATTGACAACGTAGTTGGTTGCATGCTAATATCAAGATTTGTATCTCCATTAGTGGTTACTGAATGTATCGGAAAGGCATATTGGGAAGTATAAAAATACTTCGTATGTCTCTAGAAGGAAATTGTGAAGTTTCTATTGGGTATCCTATTGAGTTGTCAATTTATTATGTTCACAATCATTGATTAGTAGATTGTTTGAGCAATTTCAAAGTTCCAAATGGAGAAGCACGTTATTCAATTCCTTTTGGCTTCCAATTTGAAAAAAGTATTCAAAAAAATAACTTTTTTGTTGGATACTATATAACCAAAGATACGGTTACATTCATATAATACATCCACATTGAAAAAGTCTACTTCTGAATAGTTCTACTCATGTGAGCCTACCTGAGTTCAAATTAGTCAGTCAAAACTGTACTTGATCACCTAAGAAATATAGTCTTTATTAACAAAGCTATTAGATTCACGAATCTGTAGAGGGTTGTCACTGGACGTGTCCACAGTATCAATAATAACAATAAAATGATACTACAATAAAAAAGGTGGAATTGCTATTATCAAAAATATACATAAATATATAATTCATTATTCAAGCACAACAATTACTAGATATCAATACCCAAATGATAAAAATTGGAGCTCAACACTAGATTAATCAAGAAAATTCATTATTATAATATTTTTGATAGTCATAATATACTTCAGGTACGAGAAAATTTTTCACATCCTTCCTGAATTTCATTGGATTTTTACGACTCTGAAATGTACTGATAGATAATTATATACTTTCTTGCTTTCATAAATCAATCAATGATCTGCTTCATTTGCCTACTATTCAAATCTGTTTTTCCGTTATTCAGCTGTCGCCCCCATACGAACGACAACTCTCAGAAGTTGAGAAACTTGTGCGAGCTGAGGACTAACGAGATCTTGCCTTTCAACGTGTGATTCCTAACACGGTTGCAGAATCACCCCAACTTCAACCAGATTATCTCTCTTGAGAAAAATATCTGGTCGAGGCCGGAATCGAACCCACGACCGTCCGATCGTGAGTCGGGCGCACTACCACCACGCCAATTCCACAACTATACAAATATAAAATAATTTTTGTCCAGAATTGAGCAAATGAACAAAGTCATAGTGCGATAAGTGCATGACACTTGTTTCGAGAAAACATCAGGTTAATATAAAATACTATACATATAGACATTTATAACATATTATACACTCACATTTATAATATACTAGTACAATATGAATGAAAAATAAAATAAAATAAAATCAAATGGGGGCTCGTTCATTATAAAACTACAAAGTCAGCTTTGATAAAAGATCATGCAGAATGATTGTCTCCAAGAATTTTGAACTGTTGTGATAGGAAAAGATTTTTTATCAATTCTCAACAAAACTGTGGATTTTGCATCGTGGCTCATTGAAAATGAATATTTTTTTGGACAGTAGTTGACTATAAACGGACCCAATTTCCAGAGGAAGTTTATTGTACAGTTCAGGAGCAATATTTGTGAATGAACGTTTACCCATTGATTTGTTTATAAGTGGTATAATATAGTGGTGTTTCTGACGAGTTCTGTAGGTGTGACTAGGTAGGGGAAATTGTATTTTTATACGGTTGTACTTTATGTTCTTATTATAATAGAACAGTTGACGAATGTCAAATAATTGGAAGTCAGCATCTGGAGGATATCTCGGTCCTTTAGAGATGAGCAACTCAGGAATCTTCTCTGCAACACTTCAGAGGGACAAATATGTGTTTTTAATTCCCCCCCCTCCTCCCAAACAACGATACCATAACGCAAGAGGCTCTCAATTGATGCATGATATAAGATTTTCATTTGTTGGTACGTCAACATATATTTGAGGTATCTGAATTTGTGTAATATCATTCGAAGCTTTCTGCATACATACTTCATATGATCATTCCATTTCAGATTTGAGTCTATTATCACACCTAGATATTTCATGTTATTATCAGGGTGAATGATATTGTGTTTTCCTTAGTTGAGATATTCAATGAGTTGAACGAGGCCTTACTGGATTTGCAGTGGAATGTCAGATAGAAAGTCTTTTCTGAGTTCATAGTGGGTGACTTGTATTCTGGTTTTTTATTGATGGAAAATCAGTTTCAATGGTGATATTCAGTTTATCATATATATCCGCCCTGTAAAATATTGCAGTGTCATCAGCGAACCCTATAATATCACCCTTGCTCCGTATGGCGAACATTCCGTTTATGTAAATATTGAATAAGATAGGGCCTAGAACTGTTCCCTGCGGGATACCATACTTTATCTTGTTCCTGTCACTAAGTACATCGTCTATTTCCACAAAATGGTTTCTATCATTCAGATAACTTCCGGAGAGATTCAAGCTATTGCTTTTTATGCCAATATCTTCAAATGTCTGAAGAAGTAGATCATGACTAATAGTATCGAAGGCTTCGCTCAAATCAATAAATATGCTCTCTTCCAAGGCTGATGATATTATTGATGTGAGTGCAATTAATGCATGAATGAATTTCTGCAAGAATCATTTTGGGAATAGCAAATCAAAGTTATTATTGTTTGGAGTACCTAAGTATATTCAGTGAGCTAAAAAGCTCGTGGGCTAATACACAGATGGTAATACTAGTATTACATTCATATGAATTTCAGTTAACACCTACCTTCAAAAGATACGTGTCGCACTATTAGTTTGTGGGTAGAACATTTTGAGTGGAGTAACTTCTGTCAGATTGCAAGAATTGGATAAAAAGAAATTTTGTGTGTTGAAGCCAAAGCTTCGGACCGTTGAGAAGTGAAAAGATAAAAAAAGTACACAAAATAATTCTGGATGACCGCAAAGTGGAGTTGATCGAAGAAGCCGAGGCTTTTGTATCATGCATGAATATTTGGGTGTGCGAAAATTCTGTTGAAGGAGAGTACCGCGTGAGCTCACAATCGACCAAAAACAACAATGAACGGATTATTCTGAGCAGTGTTTGAGGCTGTTCCACCATAGAAAAACCGAATTGATGTGTCGACAACATATGGAACATGGCTCCATCATTCCACACTAGGATTAAAACGATCTTCATGTGGGTGGACTGCACGTAATGAAGCGTTCAAAGACGCTACAGTCGGCTGATAAGGTTATGGTATTGGTATTTTGGGATGCGCATGATATAATATTCGACTATCTTAAAAAAGGGAAAATGATCAATAGCGACTATTATATAGCGTTATTGGAGCGTTTGAAGGACGAAATCGCGAAGAAATTGACCCATTTGAAAAAAAATGCTATTTCATCAATACAATGCAACATGTCACGAATCAATGAAAACGATGGCTACATTGCATGAATTGGACTTCGAATTGCTTCCACATCTACCGTATTCTCTATGTCTCCCTCCCCTCAGCGACTTTTTTCTGTACTCAGACCTCAAGAGAATGGTCGCTGGAATAAAAATCAGCTCCGATGAAGAGGTTACCGTCAAGGATGAAGATAAATCGTTTAATAGAAATGGGATCGGCAAATTGTATGACTGCTATAATTTTTGTATAACCAACGAACTTTTGAGTCCAAGTTACAGAATCATGTAGAGACAGTTCCTTTTTATGCATCAAACGGATAGTTTCTAAGATAGAAAGACTGGTGACTGTCAAAATTTTCTGACCAATAAACAAAGATCTACAACGATTTCTTGCTCCAACCCTCCATAAGTATTTTACAGCATTCTTTTTCGTAATACGAATACAGAATTCCGTTGGTTGCAAAAATCCTTTAATGCTATACCGTATCTCATATGAGACACTACGAGGGAGCATGATGTATTTTTGGCAATATATTAATGAAATTTGTTATATACTACCCTCACGACATATAAAACTGTTGCTGATTTTTCTCCTCAATGGTGTAACATTCTTATTGATCATCAATACGAATTCCCGAAATTTGATACAGGGATTATTTACAATTTGATGTTTATCTAGCATTAGATCATCCAATTTGAATTGAAAGGTTATTATATTCGTTTTCCTCACATTGAAACAAGAGAAAATTTCAGTGACACCAAGATTTCACATCATTTATTTTTTTTGCTGTGGTTGTTTCTGGTTGACCTGCATTTCTTTCAAGTCTTGAAACAGTGGTGTAATCAGCAAACACTGTGCCTTAGTGGTTTCGTTATATCAGTTGAGTGAAGTAAAAATAGAATAGGACCAAGGACTAACCCCTGAGAACTCTCGAACTGCTGTTTAACTGAATTGGTATGTTTTGTTACTCATTTACTGTAGGATGAATGTTAACAAAATCTTTGAGTATGCATGGTCTGCTAGATTTACCTTTGTTAATCCTGAAATCATGAAAAAAAAGTGGCATTACTAGCCACATAATTTTTTAAATACATTTAAGAAATTTTCCATTAGGTGATGATCCTATTTTCATGACGGCTTTTCGCGTTATGCAAGGAATGTTCATGACTATCATTCTGCATGATTTTTTATCAGAGCTGACTTTGTAGTTTTATTCACAACAGGATGGTGTATCCAATGAGAGCGCTATTCAAAGAGACCTTTAGGTCCCCTAACCTCACCCCTTTTGACTTTTTTGTTCAGTATTCTGAATATGGAAAAAATGTATTGAATAATGGGGGGGGGGTAAAGTTACCCCTCATCACACTTCTCCATTGAATCAAATTCGCTGAGCTCGTATTCTATTACGGAAAAAGATTATATACATACTTGAAGTAGCTTATTCTTATATATTGATATAACAGATTGGAAAAGTGTGTTGAAATATGTTTTTCCTTCAACCAGCTGTCGCTCCCTCAAAAATGATATCCGTCAACACTCGAAATTTGTGCGAGCTAAACATCGTTTTTCAATGTGCGATTTCTATAAAATGTCAGTTTCTTTCAGGAAAAAATCTTATACTGTCTGATGCCTGATTTTTTAAACAATTTTCATGAGCAGTCATCGGTGAGAAGTTTTTCCATTCCGTTTTTGAAAACCTCTGTCGATATGGAATGAATAAAATGTAGTGTTGAATATTTGAATAAGCATCAACCAGCGTCAATTGGTGAATTCGTATAGATAACATGAATAATTTCGTCCAATAAAATATTGTTTTCATTTCGATTACTATAATCGTGAGGATATTAAAATTTGTATGTGTTTTTTGTGCTGGTGAAAATAAAAATAGAACTGTTAAAATTTCCCGAACTCTTAAAAATAATCCCAGAATACTTTTATACAGCAAATCGAAATTATCGAATTAATCGTTTCTGTAGAATGAGCATTCATTTTATATCAGTCGCCAGATATCATGTAACAACACTGTAAAGGAATGTCTTTTATATTTCGGGATTCGAGAACAAAACATATATTAATAATCGGAAATTACTTAATTGTTTTTAAAAATATTTCCCATGAAGATCTATACACATTTGCATGCGTTTGAACCAATTGTCGAAGCACTTTTGCCACTCTGATTGCGGTATCTCCAAAACATGCATTCTGAATGCAGCAACCGCTTCTTCAGATGTCGAAAAACGTTGACCTCTCAGTTTGTTTTTTACGTACGTGAATAAAAAGAAGTCATTCGGTGCCAAGTCAGGACTATACGGCGGATGACTCATCAAATCAATGTTTTGGGTTCTCAAAGAAGAATGATCTGTCTTAAGCGGTTGGTTTTCCTGATTTCGTGAAAGACAACTGGCAAACAAATGCTTGTGTACCACTAAGAATTGACTGCTCTGCGTTGTTCTAGTAGTACGGTTGCGACATGTCCAGTTTTTTCGAAAAAATAGGCGACCATTTGCTTGGAAGTCCTTCGTGCGCGAACAATTTTTTTGGATTTAGCTAATCTTGAATCACTAAAACTCAAAATGACGTTTCCATTCGAACTAAAATTTCTTAGTATATAAATGAGTTTAGATTATGATTTCGAGATTTCTTGATATCATATATAATTTGTTGGTATTCAAGGAGTTCGAAGGCATAGCCTTCAATTGTTCTTCATTCTATCGGTCTTTCTACAACTGTATTTTCCAGAAAAAACTGTCCCGATTGCAGAAACTGATCATTTCTTTCTGGTAATCCCATAATGTTGCAAACTGGAAGGCAAAATGTGTTAACTTAATTACGACGAAAGTGAAATACAATATGAGGAATCGAGAATATACTTTTTCAATGAAACTATAAACTGGGGCATGGTTCACATGTATGTGTTATTGCTCTCATCTCGAACGTTAAAATTTATCAGTCTTGAAAATGCGACTCGAAATTGATGTGATAAGGATTATCTATGTAGACCAACAGATAATGAAAGAAACGTTGAACAGGTATGAAGATGAGTCGTTTTCAATTCATTTGATTTTGAAACAGTCTTTAGAGAAATTTAGTTTGGCAAAAAATTGTAAATATGCGGTTGTACGGTTCAATTTATGCGCAGGATTTCTTTGACTATCTAAAAATAACATCATTCATTGTTATAATTTGACACTTTATTCACGTCATGTTTATTTTAGGTGATTTTGAACAGATACCGAGACAAATACACTGGTTATGAAAACTTCCAATTTTCCAATGTTGACTGTAACAAAACTAGTAGCCAACCTGTTGCGACTGTTTGGCTTTTTCCTACTTTCGAAGTCTGCAAAAAAGCATTATTCTGTTATGATCATCTAGATCGACGAACAATAGGCCAATTAAACTTGTGACCGACTTTCAGCAAAACTAGATGGCAAATTCCGAGCAACAAAAACATGCAAACGGCGACAAAACAACCAGTTTGAAATTCAGCTATCCAGAGTTCAAGGTTTCGTTATAGCTATACGAAATACGTATACGGTTTTATCATGATATCGTGATTCCTCATGAGCAATAAATCAGTGTTGACGTGAGCTGACACGGAGCAACTGCTTTCAAACAATTCTTAAAGTCATGACTAATTTTTTATCAGGAAATGTTGAAGAAGAACAAACTGAGGTATATTTCTCAAATTAGACTGAAACTTGGCATGAAGAACAGTGACGGTAGAACGAAAATTATAATCAATAATTTTTTACTTGCTTCCCAAACCAATGAATTCTTTAGTGAAAAAGGAAAAAGATTCAAAGAACCTGGGACTAACTGGGATCTGAAAGAAAGCATTTTTGAAATTTGAATTTGAAATACGGAATGGAATGAACTTAAGGAACTAAACATCTGCAAAACTAAAAATAGGGAAATATTAAAGAATCTCAGTGACGTTAACCAACTGAATAATCATTTCGAAAAACATGTTGAAACCTAATGAAAATTTTATTGATATCTATAATGAAAACTTATAAAAGGGCATCAATGGCTACTTCCCGTTCGAACACATTAGCGAAACAACGGTTTCGAATGTGATTTACAACATCAGCTCTTAAGATTTTGGTATCGATCGAGTCAATATAACATTTTTACACTTCTGCTGCCTTACTATAATTTCATATGTAACACATATAATAAATGAATGCATTTTAAAGTCTTATTTTCCCTCTACCTGGAAAGCGGCAAACATAGTTCCCTTGCCGAAGGTGAACCAACCAAGACTTCAATCACCTCAGATCAATCAGTATTTTTCCCGCTCTGTCCAAAGTTCTAGAAAAAATTGTGGAAATACAAATACGAATCTTTGTTGAACAGTCCATAATTCTACCTCAAAAGCAATTGGGGTTCAGACCTGGGTACAGTTGTGTGAGTGCCCTTGCAAATATAACGGACGACATTATTAAAGGTATTGATGAAAATAAAGGAACTGTACTCATCCTACTGGATTTTTCACAAGTGAAAATAAAGCATAATAAGGTTTCCTAACTTTTTTTCTCTCTCTCTCTTTCATCTTTTTTTTTCTCTCTTGCTTTTCTCTCGACTTCTCGTTCACTAGTACTAGTCAGTAAGTAAGTATATTTTAGTTTTAAGTGGAAGACCAGTTTCTCTCTTCCTGGTGTTGAAAGAAAACTGAACTCTCACCTGTTATTAACCTAACTGCTTGTTTGGATATTGTTGTAGGTTCCTTGGGAGATCAATTCAGTCTAAAAAGAGTAGATGAAAGATTTTGAATATCAACAAGTATTATTGGAGTTACGAGAATTATAACTATGAAATTTTCAAATGAGAATCTGAATTTGGACGCTATTGTACGAAATACAACTATTGGTACTCAGTTTTTGACGACAATTCAGTATACTATAGTGAATCCCCTACTGGACCGAGAATTTCCATTTAGTCTTTCGGATTACAGGATCTAGTTTCAACAGAATGGAGCAGTCACATTTTGCTTTAACTATGCTCGAGTTTGTGAACAGAGTATTTCCAGACTAATGGATAGAATGAAGGAAAAGTGTGAAGTGACCCCTTAGATCACCTGACTTCAGCCTACTGAATTCTCCATATGGTTATTGAAAATGTATAGTCTGCACCGACGAATCTGGTGCTCTTCGATCTGAAAAATTTAATCAGACAAAAATGCAGAACATACCGGTTGGGTTAAAAATTTCGTAGGCTAGCATAGAATTTTTTTATAGAATTTGATTTTGTTATTCAATATTCACGCCACCGTTTTTATTCATTTGTTTGTACGGTGAGTGTTCTTTGAGGTCAGATGGCAAAAGTGTAGTTCTACCAAACTCTGAAAACCTGATCCGGTCCACGGCGGGGCAGACACAAGGTATGTGCTCTGCTGTTTCATCATATTCCAAATAGAGGCGACACACACTGTCTTCTGACAGTCCGATTCAGACGACAGTGACCTGTAAGGAGGCCTGTTAGACATCGCAGTTTATCCCTACTAAAGTCTAACAACTTTATAGTTTCAAGCTTCGAAGTTTGAATGAACGCCTTGAGTGAGCCATTCCTGGAAGATTCTGCAAGAAGTCTTTGTAACTTCTTGCCATCCAGGTGTTCAATGTTTGTTTGTCATTGGCATTTCTTTAGGCAAAGCCTAAAGAAATGCCAATGACAGGTTCTGGTCCGATGAAGCTACTTGCAGCACCCTCCTTTGCAAGGGAGTCAGCAGCCTCGTTGCCTTCTAGGCCAGTGTGGCCAGGAATCCAGACCAGAGACAA
>WOGR01024311.1:1600-13587 GCA_015342045.1 Leptinotarsa lineolata | reverse complement strand
AATATTTGGAAGGCTTTAACATCTTGAGCGACCATCAATATGGCTTTCGGAAACAAAGATCAACAGGCGACCTTCTATAGTATGTCACCCATATTTGTAATAACGCAATCGAGAAACATGAAGAGTCATGAGCTGTTGCGCTTGATATTTCTAAGGCCTTTGGTTGTGTGTGGCATGAGGGTTTGCTGGCTGAACTTCGATGCTCTGGCTTGTCGGATCATTTTTGTATATGGCACTTCAGCTTCCTGAAAGAACGTTTCCTGCAAGTGGCCGTCGATGGATATCTCTTGAAAACTTTCACCATCAACGCTGGTGTTTCCAGGGATCCATATTGTCTCCAACCCTCTTTTTATTGTATATCAACGACTCATTGGAAAAAACCAAGAATCCCATATATACCTTTGCTGACGACAGCACACTTGCACACACATTTGCAAGCAACTTTTGATGCTCCATAAATCTCAGATCAAAACTTCTTTGGAGTACTGTTCACATGTATGGAGCTCCGCCCCCAAGCATACCCTGAAGCTGCTGGATTCCAGCCAGAAATATCGAAGAAATATTGAAAATTCACGAATTGTGGCTGCTCAATGTTTTGAGGTTTAATTCAGTACACCTCGAACTTCACTGAATACTCTTCCATTTAGAGAACTGCGTTTTATTGGAATAAACTTCCTGAGAAAGTTTTTCTAAATAAATTTCATCTCCAGCGATCCAAATCGCTAGCTTCGCGCAGACATCGCTCTTAGATCGCGTTAAGAATTTTACTGTAATGCTTGTGTTTTGTCCTTGAAATTTGTTTTAAATATATTTCATTCAATTTGGACTTCTCTCAATATAAACATTGAATTTTTATGCGAAAATCTATATTTCCTATTCAGTTTGTACTCCATACATGCAATTGGATCAGATAACATTCACACAATGTACAATATGAAAGAGTCACGACGAAACATCACTTACACGTCACACTATCATCTACATGTCTTGTACCGAGTTCATATCGAACGTGATTACATTCTTCCTTCGGAAGTTCTTAACAATTTTTTATATAAAGATGGAGAAGTTGAAGATGAACATCTTTTATTTCCCCAAATAAAACTATAACACTTTCAATGTAATATGATATTTCTCAGACAATTTTCAATAACATAAGTGTCCTGTAATGTTTATTTTTGTGAATTTAGTTCCCGAGTTTGTATCTGTATGTGTCCCAAACTTTGTAGGTATATAAATTAGCAGTAGTATTAAACATAATGAAAATGTATCAGTAATTCAAGTAGATCTAATTTCATATGCTGTTTGAGAATATGAATTGAAATAAATATAAAATGAATTTCGACTATATAACTTTCGATCATTATGAATTAGTATTTACGCAAGCACAGGTGAATGAATATGAAATTGTATATTCATGTGATTCGATGCTCAATCAGCACATAATACCAAGTATAGGAAAATCTCAACCTAGCCCCAAAATAGTGCTGGATTTTTTTCACGTAGTGATGGTGATGTCAAATTATATTTCTGCGGTACTGAACAAGAGACATATTTTTGTGGAGAAAATCAGACTTCTTCATCGAGTTTTATGTAAATTTTGCCCTTCCACAACCTTTAAAACATAAAAATTGTAGAGGAGACCTCTGCACAAGTATAGAGAGACAATTTTTATTAATTTTCTGCAGATTGTGTAAGGTGGAAGTTCCCACAAAAGTCGATGAAAATATTCCTAAAGGTACACCATATTTTCAGGTTCGCCTCTATTTCGAATCCAAAGCTAGCGATGACGTAGCTCGAACCGCAAATCCTCATTACCACAGCTGTTAATTAATAAAATCATGTGACTCGAAATATTCCTTGATTTCTTGCCATTACCGAACGTCATAGTAATTCGGGTCATGGGGCAAATTTCCATTATTGAAAATGAAATTTCGACCTTCGCATTTTGAACTCATCTTTATAACGGCCTGTCTCGAGAAATAAATTGGTGAGTACGAGAAATCAGTTAGCCCTTATTAATAAGGTCTTTGTGTGAATTTGAGCGTGAATTTAACAGGACAGGACTACTGGAGCTCTAGTTTTGAATTCATCACTCCCTTTTTCATGTCTCTTACAAAGACATCATTGTTCAAACGAGAAAGTTGAAAGAAATTCGAAGGAAAATGTTACCAAACTACACTTCAACGATTCACCAAGCTAAATCCTTAAAATTATGACAGTACATTACCTCACTTTTGACATCAAATGTCGTTATTTGATGATGGGGCGGTACATATATTATTTATTGAAAATGAGTAGGAGGCATAATATACTGGCAATGAACACTCAAAAAATTCTGTAGACATTTCGAGGCTATGTACTAGAAAATTCATATCAAGGTATACTCGCCGTCATATGAAAGCGTAGTGTAGTGATAAGAAACAAAGGTACTGAACATTATTATTTGTGGACCTCAAAAACAGCAGTCAGTTCCATAAAAAATCACCCGCGACTTGAAGAAAAGCAACTGTTTTTCGAATTTATGATGAAAGTTAATGCATGTATTGTTCATTATTGTTCTCTATAAATAGTGTACATTTCGGAGAATGAAACCTCTAATATAATTTAAGTTTCGTTTTAGTCACTATATTTTTCTGTTCATTCAAAATATTTTGCTGGTTCGAAGTGTCTTCGAAATGAAAGAAGTTATTGCCCGTCAATTTATTTTCCTGACTAGTTGATTAAGTGAATAAGAAAGAAGATAATGATCAGAAAATGTTCCGATCCTGTCATTTGTTGAACGTTTCTGTCACCTAAAATCGTAAAGCATCTAAAATGAGGGTATGAAGCCCAACTGTTATGTTGATCTATTAACAACGAGGTATTAGTTAAAATGAAACTATGTGAATCTAGATAAACATACGAATGTGAAAGTAGATAAGATCAGATTGTGGAAGGATCTCCTCATCAATGTGCTATTCTTCTTTGTACATGACTTCTTTTACATCTCTATTCAACTCATTCCAACAAATTAGTAGATCAAAGTGGTCCATATTAGTTATAATGTTTCAAAATTGGCTTCATTAATATGTGACGATCCTGTTATATTTGGTTGGATAGATGTTATTTCGAGCGGTCTTTTTATAAGCTTAACCCAAGTTGAACTTTATACAACAGGTCGCACAGATCTAAAATAGGTGGGACGTGTCTCTTGGTTAGGAATATTGTGATATGTTTACATTGTTGCACAATCCGAGGACACAAATTCATTCAATTACATGAGGCATGAGACCATTCACATGAGTGTTAATTATCGAAAATATATCAGCTTATTAATAAAACTTACAGTTTTATAAACTTACACAATTCGCCGAGACAACGAGCACTTTCAGGATTTCACAACGACAACTTTCTACTTTCTGCACTTTTTAGTAATCCCCAATTGAATCTCAATTCAATTTGTTCATCTTCGTTCTCAAATCTACCATTTCTATATTCATAGCTACATGGATATCTAACTGCAACTCTAATTCTCTGATTCTGAATTCTGAATCTCAACCCCGAATTTGAATCTGAATGGAAGTCATGAATTTTGAATCGAATCTGAATTGAATTCACCAATGAACGGTTTGTCATATTTATATGATCTCTCCCTGTCATCAAAGATGGCCTGATTATTCCTGCTCAAATTTTGGTGTACGTGAGAAGGTTACTGGCTAACGGAATCTGAATGTTACGGATGTTTCGCAACTCTATGATACACAAAGAGACCGCTAAGTGACCATCTGTTCCTTGAGCAATAGTCATTAAATTTTACGAGTTGAACGTGTTATATCTGGACCAAACTAGCCACTTGTGTGACCTCTTTTACATGGTCCCTCACGTGTTGAAATATTGCAACATTAGAGACGTGGAACTTTTGCTTCTTTCGATCTAATCACGTATCAATTTTCGATTGTGTTCGAATGGTGAGTGCATTTTCTGAGAGAATATTGACTTTAGCTTCGGAAATTCATATATACATTTATTGATATACATCTATATCGCGGTTGAATTCAAACATTAATACATCTCGTTTGAATTCAAAAATTAATACGTCTCGAATTCAAATAAATCATGGTTCATTTCAAAATTATTTATGGGGCTGTCACAAATAAACTCCGGAAAACTTTGAGATAGTTTAGACTTTTTAGGTTATGATATCCAAAATAAGTCTGAAGATTGTATTGAGAAGAGACCTATATGAATAAGGAAATGAATATTTCGATATGGAGTCTGGAAACACCCAGCTCTCCAGAGAACACAAAATAACTACTTTCTTGGTTGATACTTTGCTGGACTTTGATTTATATCCAAGATACCTCGCAGTGGTAGTATCAGAACACTGTCATATTGCAGATGCTTCTCGTTCATCCAGCAGCAGGATCAAGCTGATCAGTCGAGGTCATCTACAGGAAGAGGTTGAGATGAATATTTCGACACTCCATTTTCCAAATATGGGATTGCGAAACCACCCCCAGTTTTGCCACTTCTTCTTGACATTTCTACTTTATGAAACTCAAACATGACGATCCTGGAAGTACAATATTGGAAGACCATTACCATTAAATGGCTGCGCAAAACACTGAACATTGGTTATTTCAACAAAAATTCTCTAAAATACATTGATAGAAGGCGAAAAGTGAAATTAACTTTGCAAATTAACCCAGCAAGTGTTGTGGAAAAATGGTATTGCTTGTGCACTGTAATTCATTCTTGAGTATCTTCATAATGAATATATGATATTTCGTGAATGAGGAACAATACATTTTTCAAACTTTGAATGCTAATGATTTGGGCATTTCTCATAGCAAATATTGATTCATTCACTTATATTCACTTCAAGATTTTGAATCGGATACATTTACCGAGGTGTTAGATAATTGACAAATATTGCAAACTATTTCTATGAAGTTATTTATAATATCATTGTTGTGAATGAGGAATATTGTGGTTTGAGTATGAAACCTGTAGATGTTTTGCAGGTTCTGTCATCACTGATTTTTCCAGTTTATTTCCTACTGTGAAAGTTTTCTTCAGAATATAATGCCACGATAATTATACTTACTAGAAATCTTCCCAAGATTTAGTGGTACAATAATACAATACTCAACATAATTATGTTTAGTATCAATAAAAGCGGACTGTATTTCCTGTGAAAATGAATTTTAATGTTGTCCTTTTTTTTCAGGATCTTGCGAGAAAGAGCAGATATTTTCAATTGAAATGAACTGTGCTTACTTTGATTGAGAATTTAGTTTGGTGACATTTTTCGGCAGATTGATACATGCCTTGGAATGGACCAACCCTGATAGATTTTGACAGGAATCTGAAATTTCTTGCAGCCCAGTGTTTGGTAGACAAAACCTAAAACGATGCCAATAACATTTTCTGGTCAATTTCTTTCAAACAAAAAATTGTTTATGCAGCTCAACAGATTGTGCCACTCACTGTTATATCGGAACTGCAAAGACAAGAATCCCCTGAGTCCCATCCTGAGATCGTTTCTCGATATTTCGATATCAGAATTGCTCCCTATCAATAAATACATACTGCTGGCAGCAAAAGAAGACCCACCAAATGATAATTCAGAATTAAAATGGAGACTTATCGCGAAGGAGGAAATGGAGGAACAGGCTGGCAGTTCTGATGAGACCTGTCGCTTGGAAAAATTATATTTCCAGATACCCTTGGTTAATATGTCGTAATGGAAACACTTTTTCATTGTAAATCAAGGGGTTGTCTGGAATTCAGATTTCAATTTTTCAGCAAATGCATGAATCATTTGTTATACAGTGTGACCAGTAACGTACGAATTATATTGGAATTTTTCTTATTCGGTTTATTCGAAATTTGAGTTTGGCATCAATCTCAAATTTTAATTAAAGTATCGAAAAATGGGGTCATTTCTCGAATTTAAAAAATCTATTCAAAAAAGTTTTCGCAAATACAATTTTCAGTCGCTATGCAAAATTTCACCTGAATAAGATGATTTTGATTTTTCCCCTTCTTTTGTAAATTGCAACACTGTTGCAAAAATAGGATTCAGCATAATCTATAAAAAATTCTCTAGTTATTATTTCAAAAACTTTTTCTTTGACGTAGGGCCATATTATATGTTTATTTTCAAAATCGAAATAGGGCTCTTAAAATTGGTCACAGATGCTGGTTACAAAGTTTATTTGTTATTGTTTTTGTTTTTGACCCTTCATGAATATTTCTATTTTTGAAACGGTAATTCGTATCTTGAAGTATGATACTCATCAGTGTTAAAATCAAATTAGTTTGTTACTGTACCAGGAAGATTGCATTGCAGCTGTAAGTCAGCCCAAAAACCATATGGACAGTTCTGAAAAGAAACTCCTGTACCCATATCACATACAGCGGGTCCAAGCTCTACTGCCTCGGGATTTTCACCCAAGATTAGTGTTTTGCAGGTGGTTGATTCATGTGATGGCATTTTTAACGAAATATTTCATTTATAGACGAAGCAAATTTTGAACTTTCACAATGACCATTTTTGGGATAACGAAAATCCTCACGTTATTGTAGGAAGTAACTTTCAGCAACAATTTTCGCTGAACGTTTGTTTAGGAAAGATTGGTGACTACCTAATTGGCTCATTTTTTATCAGCAAGATTAACAGGTGAATCCTACACGGACTTTTCGCGAGACCATTTACCCATTTTGTTAGAAGAAGTGCCGGTACTTGTAAGAGGCAACATGTGGTTTATGCACGACGAAGCTCCAGCTCATTTTAGTGTTCTTGCTCATCAGCATCACGACATCACCTACTCTAATCGCTGGATTTGACGTGCAGGACCTCAAAATTGGCCAGCTCGCAGTCCTGATATGAATTCTCTAGATTTATATTCATGGGGTCATCTGAAGGCTCTTATTTATAGAACTTCAGAATGAATAAACGTAGTGCAAGTTAGACAAAAAAAAGTTTTCATTCATCTCAATCAAGTGATTAAAAAACTCCTGTACGAGATGTGATGAATCGAAATAATTGACCATTGCAATATCATAAGGAATACTCCAGGTATTTTTGAACGTGTCAGATAATCAATGAAGAATCGATTGCAGTCGTGTATTTTATCGGAAGGTGGAAATTTTGATCATTTACTCTAATTGTTGTTCTGAAATTGTTCGTTCCGTAAACCAGCTGATGAACGTCAACCCTCAGAAGTCGAAACTTGTGCGAGAAATGGATTAACGAGGCCTTACCTTTTAACGTGCGATTACCCAGCACGGTGGCCCCGGCGGGGAATCGAACCCCGGTCGTCCGCTTGAAAGGCGAATGTGCTAACCTCTACACTACCGTGTAGAGGTCGAAATTATTCATTATTTACTTTCGGTTTTTATTTTACGTTGTCCATGGATAGTTTTTAGAAGTATTTTTTATTCTCGAAAACGAAGCTTGATATGAAGGTGGCCATTCAATTAATCTACTCCCCCGTCCTATTCAACGATTAGGGTAGTTTTGATTCAGCCAACAGAACAGCCATCTAACTGAAAATATGAATTTATTGTTTCTGTAAGGAAAAGGTCATCTATTGCGTCCGACAATTCATTCCTTAAAAATTGTGAGAAATTTGCCGCATTGATGTTGCTGCCAGACAAAAATGGTCCAATTATTCTCTCATTCGGTATTCCACACCAAACATTTACTTTTCCTGAATACTACCTTTCACAGTTAATCACCCAGTTTGGATTTTCAGTGGCCAAATATTGAATATTTTGTGATGAAACCACTCCATTTGTTGTGAAACTAGCTTCACCACTGAATAAAATATTTTTCAAAAAAGTTCTGTCGTTAATGTACTCGCCCTGGTCCCATGAGTAAAATTTCAAACGTTTTTCTTGATCACCTGGTTCTAGAGTGTGCAAAAATTTTGGTTTGAATGCCTGGAATTTGTTTTTTCGCAGACATCGCCTAATGTTCTCCTTAGGTAAGTTTGAATCTGAGCTGACGACCCTCAAACTATTGTTTGGATTATATCTCAGATATCCATTCCTTCTTCGTATATTATTCTTCAAAATATACATGGATACTGCTCCAGTCCGATTGAATACTTGGTTAATTTTCTGTACTCTGCTGTTATTTATGGCTGGACGATTTGGGTGTCTTTCATTGAATATTTTAGGTTACTTCTCTGTCACTTCGGTAATTATTACCAGAAATATGAACAATTTCGATTTTTTCTTGAATTGACAATTGGGCCATTATCTAGTTTTATTTTGAATCACAAACTTAGTGTGATAAAGGTGAATTCACGAAATGACAATTCCTGAACAAATAGATGATGAACTAGTCGCAGCCTACTTGCTCATTCCATTAACCCATTTAGAGCCACTATTGCGCACACGCAACAGCATATTTCGTGTAATAAATTAATCATTAAGTAAACAATTTGAGATGAATATACATGTTGCGTATACGCATTATTGGCATATAATTACAATAACTATTTTTTGGGGAGTGCCAGATGAACAAAAAGTAAACGTGGAATGGAGGCAGTGGTATAGTCAGAATTTTGTTAAAATTCCATTAAACGACAAATTTTTTAAGTTTTACTCCCTTATAATTTTTTCATTGATGAACAGATTTTGTTGAAATTTTCAACAGTCTTATCTCGAGACTACCTTAATCCAGTGGTGTAGTGGGAACTTAGAGGACACTTCTGAAGTTGAAGTGGTGGGTTGATTAAACAGCAAATTTTTCTAATTTTATTCACTTATAACTTCTTTATTATCAGATGCATTTCTGAGTTACTTTGACATAAACCATTTGAAAATATCACAAATCCAGTGGTGTAGTCAGATATTTTGTAAAAGAATCGCTTATATTTGTTTTTGATTTATGGCTTTGAAAATTAAGAAAAGTTGGCTCTGAAAATGACGAATGATTCATGAAATGTGGTATCCTAGTAGACTTTTTGCATATCTACCTAATGCAAAAAGAATTATACAAATCGACTGAGAAATAAAGATTTTCTAAGGGAGGTTCCATCTTACATGGGTCATATGACTTGATCTACTGCAACTATCAGATGCAGTGATTGATGTACTGGAAATTGTGCAAAGGTGCAAATCGAATTAGTACAAACAGTTGTTCAGTTCAAGTGACAGGGCATTAGCAAGCGACAGTAATAAATGAAATAATTGTAAGTTGAATACGAATTAGATATGTTCGCATTTTATTTATAGTTGTTATAAGAATTTTTCGAATTCAACTCAAGTGTGCCACTTATTAGGAAACGACACAAACGTACGGCAAACAGTATTTTACTGAATTAAATGTATCAACGAACATCTGTATTGGAATGCAACGTTTATCCACTATCGCGCAATCGCTTATAATTTGATCTCGAACATTCTATCTATATCAGCCTGCCTCATAACAAACATAGCTTCAAAACATTTCTTCATCACATAAAGCTTCACGCTCTATAAAACGATACAACTGCCTATAAACAACACGAGGTTGCCTTCCATTCCATAAATGCTAGGTTAAAGATGCGGTTCAACTTCTGAACTTCTATAAAGTTATTGAAGTAATTAATACTTTGTAAGCGTTGAAGGCACACTAATTACTTTTGTGTTTGGAAGAGTTTATTACATTGATTACCGTTTTCACGAGTTTGGACAACGTATTTAATTAAAGCACTTTGGTTTAGTTTATTATTTCTTTTTCACCACCCTTATTCGCCGAGGGTGGAAGAGTTTAGTGTGGATTATTTCTAAAATCACCACGAAACTGATTGATGAGACTGTAGATGGACGTAGAAAATGATGGAACCATTATGTAGTGAGGTAAAATCATTCTCTGCATTCGTATTGTTACCGTGAGATCATAATATATTATGTGTTTCAAAAATACGGTCGCATTGGAGTTGGCTGATTTTTTGACAAGATGAAGAGTGGTCAGTTTTCTAGGGCACTTTTGGTTTCAAGGATAGCGCATAGATGAAAAGACATGAAGATAAATGAATTGCCTTCAAATTATGCAAGATACTGTTGTCGAGGTGAAAACGAATGTTCTCATATGAAATCTAGAGATAAAGGGATATTGTAGTATGCCTCAACGTTCTATATTAGTTGATTTCTTATAATGTCCTGAGCTGAGTAGGTGACGACTTCACGAGAACCTTATCTGTATTCACTCAACATGATATATCGAGTCTATTATTTGGAATAAAAGTTGAACATATTTTCAATACTGAACCAAAAGTGAGTTAACTGAGATAATTTTCCCAACTTCTTGGTCAACCGAGTTAGTCTCTTCCAAACCGGAAATATAAAATACTCTTCGTTGAAAAATCAAGGTTGAAGTGACATCTTAGAGCTAAAAGTCAGTAACATCCAAGATTCAAATCCTGAAGCTCGTGAAGTAAATAAAAACTCGAAATCATCGAATCCTGTAGAATCATGAGAGAGAATTTTAGAGCTACTTGCAGTCTAAAATAATTTTCAGTCAACTGTGAAACTAATGATAATTATATTAATAGAATTATAGTACTTCGACAGTCTCTGGAGACGAACTACTTAAATATAAAGTGTGTAAAAGCCAAATGGAATAAATTCATTATTTCGAGTACTGTACATATTTGAAAGAAATCCCAGAACGCGTCAAATTACATTCAAATACAATCAAAAACTGAAATGTAATGCAAAACGTAATGAAATGTAGAATACGATAAAGAACTATGGACGTTAATGAAGTAGATGTTCAAAATGTTCACCGCGAACGTCTTGGCAACATCCTAATCTCAAATAAAACTGTCTTCTAACATTATTCAACATATCAGGCGTGACCGAGCAAATCGCAAGCGTTATTCGCTCTTTCGAGTCATTCAAATCTGAACGTTTATTTTTGTACACATTGCTCTTTATATATCCCCATAAAAACAAATCTAATGATGAAAGATCAGGTGATCGCGCTGGCTATTCAATCGATCCTCGCCTCCCTATACACCGATTGGGAAATGTATCAAGGTATTGCCGGACATTAACTTGGTGAAGTGGTGGTGCTCCATCCTGCTGGAACCATATCGTATTCACTGGAACTTGATGGTTTTCTGGATCATGATATAAATTTGCTAAACTTGGAATGACATCATTTTGAAGTAGTGCCAAATAATTATCGCCATTCAAGTTGCCCTCAATGAAAAAGGGACCAATAATATGGTTTCCTACAATCCCTTCCCAAACATTTACCTTTTGAGGGTATTGCGTGTGTTCTTCTCTCATACAGTGATGATTTTCCGTTGACCAGTAGCGGCAATTTTGTCGATCAATATGACCGTTAAGAGAAAAGATACACTCATCAGAAAACATAACGTCATCTAATTGGATGATATTTTTATCCAACATGTCCATCATTTGTTCTTCAATCGAAATCGTTTTCCATGAGCTCCTCAGTAGGTATTATTTCATAGGGATTCATTTTATTTCCTTTCAACATATTTACTATCGATGTATGCTAACATTGAATGTCCTGTCTATGTATGTGGGTTTTCCTCAAACTCAAGTATCACATCTAATTCATCACTCATGACTTCATCACTCATTGCATTGGCAACTGCTTTTTTTATTTTCCCTACATGACTAAACTCGCGGAACTGCTTTTCTACTTTGCTTATTGTTCTTCGAGATATGGGCGGTAAATTAGGAAATTTCTCATGAAATAGGCGGGCTACTTCCTGTTGTGTTCGGATTTATCTCCGTAACCAATCATTTGTAAAACTGTTATTTCATGCATTTCCATTAGTTTAAAAAAATCTGTTTGAAATCTGTTTTTCCATTAATCAGCTGTCGTCCCCATACGAACAACAACTCTCAGAAGTTGAGAAACTTGTGCGAGCTAAGGACTAACGGGGTCTTACCTTTTAACGTGTGATTCCTAACACGGTTGCAGAATCATCCCAGCTTCAACCAAATGAATTCTCTCGAGAAAAATTTCT
>WOGR01023988.1:0-10051 GCA_015342045.1 Leptinotarsa lineolata | reverse complement strand
AAATATCGAAATTAATTTATATCTTCTAAACGGTAATAGATAGGTAGAGGGAAATAATATATGAATTTGTTGACAAAATGGTAATGAATGATAATATGATATTACATACGGAGTGTTCCATTTGAAAAATCAAAGAAGCTGCTACTTTATAGTAGAAGCGACAACGCCGCTTCGTCTGAAATATTTAAGGCTTGTAGGTCATATTCATTTATGCGTACTATGAAATTTTCAGGTTGATCCGTCAAATAGTTTGTCAGAAACGGCTAATTGACGCTCATCATGAAAAGCCCTGTATAGTACCGTATGCAGTAATGAATACTCTCAGCAGATATTACTATATAGTTTAAGATGCTATGTTTTGTAGTGTATGCTGAGAGCATAACGAGAACACTGTGCCCGTTAACTCATCATATTTAATGATGTCCACCGTAGTCGTAGGCGAAACGTTGAGCTTAAAAACTTGCAGACCGCGAAAAACTCAGAGAATAGCTACTAGTGACTAGCAACTTACTGATTTTCGATGTTGCGATGGCAATTTCAACTGCTTTCGATCAAAAATATGTGCTGAAGCATGTCATACCAAGTACGCTTCAAGTTCGAGTGTTACTCAGTTGAAAATCTTAAGAATCACACAGGGTTTACCCACTCAACGAGAAAAATCTCTACTTTCATATTTTTTCAATAAGCTAATTTCCTAATAACGAAATTTCACTTAAATGTCATTCAACCAAAGAGATACAACCATTTCCATACTTATTCAAATCATAATGATGCATTTCTTTTCTTTTTCAGGGAGTCTCGAGCAAAAGTGCTTCATCCGAAGTAGAAATAATTAGGTATCAGGTGCTGATTCCAGTAACGGAAGTTCAAGTGAGGGCTTCTTCGGCGAAGGATATGGATTCTCATTTCCTGTGGGAATTGATACACTTAAGAAATCAATTACAAAGGAGATCGGAGAAAGTCTACGTTCTCTCGAATAGGTAAGATATTGTATTAAATGATTTTTCGTTTTTCTTATAATGCTGTATCGTATGTGGATTCTTTATTCATTACAATTCATTTGAAATAATCATTTTGTCACAAAGCGTAGTAATTCAACATTACTGTGTTGTTTGATTTGAAAACATTTTCTCAAGTCGCCTTTATGGAAAAGTTTCAGAGAGTTTCCGTTTATTAAAAATAATATAACACAAAATTAACGTAACATATCTTAACATTACAGTCGTTAACAGAAATGTTCTTCATGGCATGAATTTACAGTATTCACAACGGTATAAAACTATTCGTGTATTTCAATTATTATAAATAGTTGGAATATGATTTTTCATAAACTTATGGAGAAAAAAGGATAAGAAACAATCGAGAGTCAATATCCATGATAATGATTATAAAATGTACACACAAATAATTTCATATTAGACGCCTAAGACGGTTTGACTCCAGTCTAAGGAAAAAAAGTGTGATATTTATTTACAAGTCTCTTCCTAGAGAATGAAGTTTTCAATTTAAAATTTTAAAATTTCGTGTAACTTCAATAAATTTTTATGTGTGAGTGAATCGTGAATATTTTCTGTCCAACTATACATCTTACAACGTCGAGATGAAACAGATTATGTTGTTTGTTTTTGAAATTCTTATTGGTGTAATATTGTATTTTATTATTGGAAATTAGAAATAAAACTTACTATGTTTTTATACCACTTGTATGTATTACTGCAGTTTCGTCTAACTAGGACATTTTCAAACGAATATTTTATTCTATTGTATTGAATATTGTTTATTGTATTCGTTTGAAAATGTTCTTGTTTGACGAAACTGCAGTAACTTTAGTAACAAATACAAGTGGTAGAAAAACATGAAGTTTCAATTTTCATTTCTCATGATGATGTCCTACCACGTAGTAACGGTTACATCCATTCATTTTTTGTATTTTATCGCTCTGTTAATCAACAACTACTCAATTTTGAGTCTGTACTTAATGAACTATTCTTCCGAATTAAATAAGTTTCTTACTGCAAATAATTAGTTATTTGGAGTATTATAAAGGAGACGTTACAGAACTTTCAATGTTTTTTATAAACAGTGGAAATTTTGTTGAAAGTATTTTTAGAGAGATATTCGATTCAATTGAAAATATGAGAATCCAAAAATGTTTGGTATTTCTTTTTTCAACAATGGTGAATTTGCCTTTAGCATATAGATGGTTTAGGTGGTATCTGCCATTAGAAAAAAATCTCCAAATTTCGTTTACCTTTCTCCTTCTGTGTCATAATCTCAAAATGAATTTTGTTATGTTCAAATCATTTTTTGGGCTCTATGAGGGCAATTGAGTAGTGTTTTACAAAGAGAATCAGTGCAGAATCTTCAAAAACATTCACAGATGAAAACTGTTATTTTTTATAGATTTTGCAGTAAGTTGCAAAACGAATTCACTTTTGTTAACCAGCTTGATTCTTTCACCTGAAACTATAAACTAATCAGTTCTATTTAAACAAGGATCCGTTTCTGAAATTTTGAAAATCTCGAATACAGAAACGAAATAAAGCTGTCAAAAATCAATTAACGTGAAACTGAAATGAAAATAAGTAAAAAAAATTAAGTTTTTCTGACTTAGATTCTTATGATATTTCAATAATTGTATCCCTTTACGAAGGACGATTGACAGAGTCTACCTTCGAATAAAGACTGATGATATGAAACAGGCTGGATTTTCAATAAGTGATTCAAATAAAGATTAGACGGAAAAATTCATTTGATGTTGATTATTATTCTTCTTCTCTGTATCTATATCTGTAGAGTGGGGAAGGCGAGTGTAGGCCCACACAGTGTGACCCATTGTACATCCTCCCAAGGAGTTATCCTCCTAGGTCATCGTCCATCTTGTCCTTTTCAGGAAGGTGAACAGGTCACTAGGAGACATCTCCTTGATATCACCGAACACACACTCTCTTATTGACGATAACTCCGGACATTCACATAAGACATGCCCTGAGTGTTTCATCTTCCTGTTCACACATCCTGCATAGAGGTGTGTCCACCAGCCCCATAGTATAGAAGTGTTTCCTTAATTGACAGTGGCCAGTCAGAAATCCTACTGTTAAACGTAAGTTTTTCCTGATCATCGCCAGATATTTCTTCGGCGCCAGCTTTCCAGGGTCACCTAGAGTGATCCTGGCAAGACTGCATCCATTGATTCTATCCCATCTCTTCAGGGATTGAGCATGGGTGTAACGTCTGGCTAGTTCCGAAATTGTCGAAGTCATCAGGCCGTAGGTGTCACTGGGTCCTAAGATTCTTAGTCCAGCCGCTTTCCTGACTGAAAAATCGGCAATGCGATTACCTTTACGCCTTTTGTTTGAAGGTGAATGACAATGTTTCGTGGTGAATTTCATCAGTTCGGACTTCCATTGTCTAATATTCTATAAAATGATTTGAAATTCCTGAAATAAACAATACAATTGAAAATTAAAAGAATAGCTAAAAATGGCAAATATATTAAGCAAAAAACCTGAAAAGAATTTACAGTGAAATAAAATACGAGTGAAAAAAATTGAACAAATTAAATAAAAATAAATTAATATAATTAAAAATTAGTCGATTTCAAACCACGTTACTTCATGACGTTTCGATTGTTAGTATCCACAATCGTCTTCGGGTGATAACTGTATTGTTTATTTTAGGGATTTCAAATCATTTTATACAATATTAGACATTATTACGGTGTTGTATCACGAACAAGCATTGACGAGTGAGCAGTTGCATTATCGTTTTTCCATAATAACGAACGTTTCTCTAGTATTGCTTCTCGAAAGTCCGTACGATTATGTGGCATAACTCCTGATGCACTACGACACGGTAATCAAAGCAAACAGTGAGCAAAACCTACCTGAATTTCATTCAAATGCAGTAATATGTCCGAGCAAATTTAGTGATATATCGATTATATTTGATCGATTTTGAGAAGTTTATCGACTTCAGTGGTATGAAAACCCCCCAAATGCAAAAAATGGGTTTCATACCTCCTCGAATAATATTTAGGATATATTCTATTTATGCCTGTATATATTGCATGTAATACAATATGTCTAACTATATTACATTATTTTATTTCAGCTTTGAGGATTGTGGTCACTATGATTTGCCAGCTAAAATAGATTACATCATTGAGACAACTGGGCAGGATAAAATTTTTTATGTTGGTCACTCTCAAGGAACCTCCCAATATTTTGCAATGGCTTCTCTGAGACCTGAGTACAACGACAAAATTGCATTGATGACAGCTTTGGCTCCAGTGGCGTATATGAAACATTTGTCATCTCCCTTGCCAAAACTTGCTGTAAAATATTTGAATATACTATTGGTGAGTTATTGGAATGTATTCATTTTTAAATGGGTTGTGTTAGGTATATATGCCAATGTTTTTTCTCTCATATTATCGAATCACCTTATATCAGTTGAACAAACAAAAGTTTGTTCACAACTATCAGTTGTTATTCAGGATTAGACGAGTACACATCTACCTGAAGACAGCACAGAACAAAAATTCGACCTTAACCAAGTGTATAATGAATAATTCACATGAACAATTTTTTAAAACACTCCACTTCCTGGTAGAAACTATATGAAAATCCGTTTGCTAGTTTTTGAGTTTATCATGTTAAATACAGACAGACAAACAGACGCAGCTAAAGGTATTCATTATGAAATGTGTAGCGATCAACCGTATGATTCGTAAAAGTATCATATTCAACTTCATCACCCCACATCATATGGAACAAGTTTAATGGTCATATCTACCGTGAATCGGGTGTTTTGAAATCGTATGTGAAAACCTCTAAAGATATTGTTGCATCTGTATGTGTACCCAGTAAGTAGTAAATTTGAAAAATTCAACGATTCAGTTCATCAGTATACAACTTTGGAATGATATACTGCAATACACTTTACTATTCACATATAATCAGTGGGCATACTTGAAAACTGGCTATAAATCAAATCATTTAAAGAAACAATTCATTCAGGCTAGTCTCAACTCCCTACACTTTAGCTTAATGGACTGACACCTATCAGAAAACAACTACTACTCCCCTGGCTAATACCACGAAGGGCGTTGGATTATATCCGACAGGTGTCAGTGCTGGAATATTCACTAAAGTATTCCCTGCATAAGCTGTTGGCGATACAACTGCCGGAATCGATTTTCAATTATTGAACGGGCACACTTGCAGACCGGTTTCAGGCTATTTGGCCTCTCGTCAGTGCCAGGTAGTGGCCATCATCAACATAGAGTCAATGATATTCTATGATTAAAATTCGAATTCCTTACAGTATATCATTCCTCGTACTGAGCTGAAGCGAACAGCAAACGACATGTTTGTCATCGCCCCAACTGGTGAACGAGGTACTAACCAACCGCATATCCTAAAATTGACCAATCTCTCGTAGTATGCCCACTGACATATAGTCAGTGGGCATACTTGAAGACTGGCTATGAATCAAATCATTTGAAGGAACAATTCGTGAAGAAAACAACTACTCCCCTGGTTAATACCACGAAGGGCGTTGGATTATATCCGACAGGAACAAAACCTACAGACCACAGCCAAAAACCCATAAAATAGCTGTGGCATAGTCAGTTCCCTTATTAATTTCTCAATACGATATTCTAATTTCAGATGGTGGCAGATATCCTCAAACTGAACGAAATATTGGGGCACAATGAACTGATTACACTAGTGGCTAGATTGGCGTGTTCTGATGGATCGCCATTTCAGGAAATATGTGCGATTTTAATATTCAGCTTGTGTGGATTCAATTCTCCTGAGCTGGAACGAGTAAGTTGATGCACATATTTTGTGAATTGAATATATTGAAGTTTTCTTTCCACATGAGTACATTCTGCAACAATTTATTTTTACAAATGAACTGGTTATTTTTCAACAATCCCAACATTTTTGGGACAATCATATTTTAATATGGACTAATGAATAATAAAATACTGACTTTCATTTCTACAGTCTCAGTATATGATAAACTGATTACTGACCAGCTTAAGGCTGAATGAAAGGTTCAAGTTTTTCATTCAGCCACCTTTAGGTCACTCTATTATAAGCTGAAACAAAAATTGATCAAAAATGGATCACATCATAGACTGTTAGGATTGGAAATTTTGATTATTAGAGATAGAATGTTATGAAATTATTAAATGACTCTACCCTTAGTCTAGAAGCTATGCTATGAGTGACAATTTTGATGAATATAACATGTACTATAATTAGACAGTTGTTAGTAAGACCTGATTGGGGAAGGACCCCCCTGTATACAATTAACCTAATATTCAAGTATTCTGGTGTTTTCCTCGAAAGGCTACCCTTGAGTAACCTCCAACACCCAAAGCTGTGACAATATCATATAAGGGAACCAATTGACCAATTGAAGCACATTTTCCAAGTGGAATTAACCAAAGTTCCAGATCGAACGTGACAATCTCTTTCAAACGTGACAATCTCTTCCAAACCGAAAAAATAAGATATTAATAATCAAAATATTGTTGTAAAACATCTCCTGAGAAAAATTACTTCGGCCGCCGCTGATCGTCGTGAATCGATTGTTGACTTGGCCAAGATCGCGTTCGTGCTTGCGCTTCGCAATTGTTCTAGATATCGCATCGCTTCGAGAGACCTCTAGCGACTCATCTATCAGCTTCGAGAGACTTCCATTGCCATATAAAACACTACCAAAACACAGATCGAGAAAGTCTAGATGAAAATGCGGTACGAAGTGATCTAATAAGAAGATACACATTTGAAGTTCCAGTTAGTGTGTTTGTGTTGTATTTTCAGTGTAGCAGCGAAATAAAGTTGAGTTTAATTTTGCAGTGTAGTCAATTTTATTTCTACACCCACGAGGAAAACGAAACAATATATATTCGAATAGAAAATAGGATTGATCATCAAATGGCATACCCGGTATCTATCTTTGAGCTACAACCAGAGCGGTAGAGAGTTACAGCAAGAGTTGAAATGTAGCAGTCATAGTAAGTCATTCAAAATATAGAACACACTAAGGATCATTATACAGTGCGGACCTAATTAGTCCTTCTTACTTCTGACTTCTGAATGGGACGAGATATTAAAGTCGCACAAAATTCGTATGGAAAAGAATCGTTTCAATACTTTCTGACAAGGGCGTCGCCAACGGGGGGCGGGAGGGAAGTTACCCCCCGAGAGATCAAATGTAGTTAGCCACAAAGCGACTAAAGTGCGAGCAATTGACTTCCTTACCTATTGATAAATTCCGCATCGCATGACAAAACGTAAATAAATTCACAAGGTTTAATGTATATTGTAGAAAGTATTGAAATATTCAGAATAACATTAAGATTTTGACATTCGTTTTTAAAATCGCCGCCATTATCATCACGATTATATCAGATTTGCCATTAAACAGTGTGAAAACATGTAGGTAGAAGATAGGTATGTTCCTATGGTGTGTGCGTTGTGTGCATTGCATTTCTTTCTGCGACAGCCGTTCACCAGCATTTACGTTAGTTTTGTATAATTTGTATGCGGCATACTCAAAGTAGAAGTTATTGTTACGAACATACAATTTCAATTGGTTTTGTGGACAATGCCATCTGTGAGTGTAAGTGTTTATAAGAAACACCTACAGCCTACAGTTGAATAAATCGTCAACAATACTTGTAAAACCTAGTACCGCTACTCGACGCTAGATGGCGCTTGTTCAATGAACTCTCTGGAATTTGGTAGCAGTTTCTAGACCGGGTAGAATGTTACTGTACATTCTAGTATGATGTTCGTTTGGGTATAAAAAGACGTGAGCCGCTGTGATCAAGTCACTTTCTAATTGGAAGCGATCAACGATTAATCAAGGATTAATCTAATAAATCTTACAGTTGTTGATGTCCTAAAAGAAACAAATTCCTTCTTACCGAAACGGAAAAAGCATTGAGAATTTTGATCGCTTTACCATTCACGACCTGTACAGAAGAGCATGGTAAAGATCCTTTAGCAGCCTCAGAAGACTGAAAACATAACTTAGAAGCACCATGGCAGAAGATCGCCTTAATGGTCTGGCCATGATGAGTGTACACAGAGCTATAATAAATAAAAACCTAAATAATTTTAATGATAAATTGGTTGAAAGTTTTGCAAAAAATCCCGCAGGTTATGTTTTAATTAAATATTATTTTTGTTGAAATAAATAATGATTACTGTGTTTGAAAGTTTGATTTAGTTATTGTGCTGTCGAGGGCTTTTGTGGTTTTATACATTGATATCAGAACCGTTCTTATTACAATCGTCATCGAGACAAAGACTTCCAAAATGTAGCGCTTCATGCTTTCGACTGTACCAGGCGTTCATAATTTTTATCCTCCATAATATTGCCCCCCCCCTTAGTCATAAGCTGGCGACGTCCTTGCTTTCTGATGAAGAAGCCAATGGTGTGACATCACTCGTCGCAGAGAGGTTCATGTGATCCTTTGTTCGAGAGGTATTTCAACTCTACTGTTTCGAATTCGGATCAGTGGTTGCGGAATTATTGGTATATGAATTGGAGCCTAAGAAAAATGATAATTTGGAACTTTGCAATCAAAAGTGGATGCAAACAGCACCAAAGTTTGTTATCATATGTTACACAAAGTTTGTAATGGCTAAGAGAAAGAAATTGTTCACGGAAATAAATCGTATTCAGAATAAAATTAAACCAAAGTATTTGACTAAAAAGCGCATTTCTGTTTTAATAATTTTCCCATCCAGAGGTCCATCAAATAAATATGCTCCTTTGACCTGATCCTCAAATGTGCCTCCCAAACATTTTTCGAACATCTGTTATGGTTATCAACTGATCTCATCCAATGGGAGTTCTCTGTTGAGTAGTTGTGCATGTCATTACTTTCAATATGGACTCGTCAGCAAACAAAACATATTCCAAAATATTCGGTTCTTCGCTAATCAATGTCTATAAATTTTCGCAATACCACTCTGGTACCAGTACTGAACTCTGGATAAACTGTGTTTTTGATCAACATTCTCTTTACGGAAGTATGACTTATACACAACTCTCTTGCAATTTTCCTCGTACTCACATGAGGATTTTCAACTTCCTAAAGCATCGCCGCTAATTTATTTTCTTCATTTGTTGCAATTTCAAAAATTCCTTAAACCCTCAAAAAATATTTTGTTGTATAGATCTTGAGTTAGGATATCGAACATCCTACATTGTACTGGCTCATAAACAATTTCTGTCACATTCACCCAAAATGTAGATCATATTTATCATTTCTTCGGTAGGCAAGTTCATTTAGAGGGGAAAAAGTAGTATCATGAAAAATGAGAAGTAAAAATTTTTTATGAAAATGTCCTTATAGGACAGTTTCGACCTAAAAACTGCAGTAACTTCAGTTACGAATAAAAGTGGTAAAAAACATAGAAAATTTTCATTTCTCATTTTTCATGATGATCTCTTATGACGTAGTAACGGCTTCATCCATCAATTTATTGAAAAAATAGTAGATTTCAATTATAAATTCACCTGCTCAGTAATTGAATGTCAAGTATGTTGACAATTCCAATAACCTTCAAATGTTCCAAGGGTGATTTGATATAATTGAAATGATCAACATTCCCAGTAGATGTTACATAAGCTGCTCTCAGCCAGTAGTATAATATGCAGCACCACATCCTAATACAATAAATGGACGATCCCAGATTTTTCGAAAAAAATGTTTCTGGAAACAGAGAGAATGTGAAGAACAAGGAGTAAATAAAACGTGGGAAAAAGACCAAAAAAATTATCTTTGATTGTGCGAAATGTTTAGAACTGATACAATTCTGCAGGTGCAGTAATATCCCCAGAATTGATTTTCTTAGATTTCTAAAATCTTGTTGAGCGATTGTCAGAAACCAACGGAATTAGAAGGAAATATCAAAAGAAGTTTCTTGCTCTATACATTGCATATGTAAAACAAATTGAAATGTTAGAAACATCAAAATGGTATTGATACAGACTCAATAATAATAAAATGTGT
>WOGR01023923.1:0-12361 GCA_015342045.1 Leptinotarsa lineolata | reverse complement strand
ATAAAGGGGAGCTGTTAGAAGGTAGGTTGCATTGTTTGCATTGTTTACTTGAACTGAACTATACGTGTTGCTTGTAACATCAGTTATTTAATGTTAATTAAGTCAATAAAATTCATAATGTTGCAGGTATTCATGTTTCAGTATTGAATTCTGGAGCTTCTCATTGAATAAATAACAATCAAATCATTGAAAAATTAAAAATGACAAATACCAAAGATCAACCCAATGTTTGCAAAATATTCTGAATAATAGCAAATAAGGTCAAATCCAAAATAATTTAATTTTTGTCCTATCATATTTCGACACACCGGAAATCCTACATAAAATTTACAAATCTTATCTGAAATCGCCTAAGAAACCATGAGAAATCTTGAAATCCAGAAATCCAAAATATACTACTCATACATCTGATCGTCGTGAGTCGGCATAATTTAAATTGATTTCGCAGGATGGCATATTTTTGATCGATGCGACAACGCTGCATTACCATGTCTGTGACCATGTGGCATGTCTGAAGTCAGCCAATCAGAAACTGAAGATTTACTCGTCAGAGGCCCAGTAACCAATGAAATCCATCATCGTAATCAAAGGACCATTAAACACAATTCAAGAAAATAAAAGTGAACCTAGTTAAATTACTAGCAATTACGCAACAACTTATATTGGTAGTAACAGGAAACGGTTAACTTGTTTCCATTCTCACTTGAAATTAGTGGGACGTTAGTAAATTAGTCCAACGAAAAAGTATCTCTTGGTATGCTCAGATTCTGAGCGAGGAAACAGTATGAAAACCTCAAATCGTCTCAAACTCGACGATTGAGAGACTTTTGAAGTAATGGTTAAATCAAACCGTTAAATCAAAATAACAGTATGGGATTACGAAAATTGTACTACTATAAACTGTACTATAAACCTGGAGGATGAAATTAATTCCTTAAACTTATACTGAAGACGATATCAGACTTCAATGACTATTCAATGAACAAAATTGAATATATATTAAAAACTTATATATTAAACCACAAATTCGAAATTGGTTCAATTTCCATAAAGACAGCCCAAAAATTAGGTAATAGCACCGTATAAAAGTAGACACACTTCTATACAGTGGTAGGTAATAGGTACTATCTAATCTGGTACGAATTGCATATTGAAATGAGAATACTTTCTTCACGTATATCATGAATTAAACTCAACAGATTTCAGTCATGGATGTTAATATAAAGCCGCACTTACCAAAATAATTTCCAATTTTGGCCAATTATCAAGAAAATCAGAACATAACCTAAAATAAAACTATCCTTCGAGAAATCGCCACGAAAAGAACGGTTTATTTCACATAATTCAGAAATAGCTTAAAATATTCATTTGGATTTGAATATGTAACAAGATCAAAAGTCAAATGATTGAAAAACCGAATTTATAATACTGTTATCGAATGTAAATACACTACGTAAATCATACATTCATAACAATTCATCATACTATTTCGTATTTGAACTTGAACTCGGTTTCACATGCGCAGCTCAGATTGAAACTGTGAGGCCAATCACGTCGCGACTCATAGTGTCATGTGTCAAACTGATTTTGATAGAAAAATGAGGGCGAACGAAAGTCAACTGGACTGATCATCGCATCTGTGAATTGGAAGTCGTTTTAATCCCAGCCAGCCAAAAATTGGGCAATAAGTATAAATAAATATACCAAAACATGGGGAGAACCTAAGAGGGAGCTGCAGTGCCCTGAGACTTGAAAATTCAATTTTGTTAGTGGAATGATTTCAAAATTTTTTCCAAAGTAGCTTTTTTATTGCTTAAAAACATTCAGTATGTTGTGTTTTCTATCAATTTGTTAATACTGAGATGGAACTTATATACAGGGTTTATCAACTATTTTTTATTCAGTGCTGGAAAAAACAAGTAACAAATTGAAAACAAACAATGGTAGAAACATTTCAACTTCGAACTTCACTTAGAGTTGATCTTGTAATAAATCGAAACACTTTTCTAATTCTATTCTTCATATCTTCTGGTTTCTCTCGATAGACCTCTTCTTCAACATATCCTACTTAGATAGAAATCTAGGGGTGTGAGGTCTGGGGATCGTGTGTGTAGAATTTTGAGATTATCTGTTTTGTTTCTTAAAGATGTTCATAGATTGTAGATTTTTTTTGTCCAAATAGACGTGTTCACGAAGCCTTACGTCAAAATTTCTACTGGTTTGGCCTGTATAAACTGCAGAGCATTCACCACACTCTATTCTATACATACCTGAGTTGTTCTCTGTTTCAGATTTCAATTATAAATTCGCCTGCTCAATAATTAAATGTCATGTTTGTTGACATTCAAATGTTCCAAAGGTGATTTGATAGAAATGAAATGATCTTCATTCCGAGTAAATGTTAAGCTGCTCTCAGCCAGTAGAATAGTATGATCTCTGTTTCAGGGAACTCAGAGTGTAAATCACAAGGAGTAAACAAAACGTGGAAAAAAGACAAAAATTATCAATGATTGTAACTGATATATTTCTGCAGGAGCAGTAATCTGAGGAGCAGTAATGTCTCCAGGCCTAAGTATTTTGCTCTATTGCAAGATAAACAATAATTGAAGCTCGAAGAGAAATTATAGTTATATTCAATTATTCCATTCCTCTTGAGACACCTCCAAAACATGGTTTTTGAACGCCTCAGCTGCTTCTTCAGTGCTCGTAAATCGTTGACACGCAGTTTACCTTTGATATTCGGGAACAAGAAGAAGTCATTGGGTGCCAAATCAGGACTGTACGGAGGATAAGTCATCAATTCGATGTTTTGACTGCTCAAAAACTCACCTGTTTGACAAGATTCTTCTTCGGCGATTAGTTTTATGAATTTCTGCGAAGACTTCCGGCACACAAATGGTCGGGTACCACTCAAAATTGACTGTTCTACGTTGCTCAAACGGAACATTGGCCACATGACCTAGTAGGCCGAAGAAACAGGCGACCATTTGCTTCATGTGCTTCTTCCACGAACAACTTTTGGTGGATTTAGCTCGTCTTGGCATACCCACACGGTCGATTGCTGTGTGACGAATCTGAAGCCGCCCTTGACCGGTTGCATTGATACGCCAGCTGACTCATCGAACAAACACATGACCTCACCTCGAAAGAATTCAGTCTGGAATCGCCGGTAAAATTCTAGGCGAGTACCGAACCGACTACAAAATTCTCGAAAGGACCTTTACCGATATAAGCTCGTCTTCCCGACGGAAGAGGGCAGTGGAGAAAGTGGATCGAGCGACTAAACACGAAATTCGAAAATAAATTAAGCGTTAGTTGCTAAGTGTTGTAATCAATAAATTAGTTTGTGATGATTGAAATATTGTTGGACATAAATTTGTTAAAGACAGTTAATTCATTAAATTGTCACAGCTGTTTTGTTTTCGGCTCATATACATATAACCATGATTCGTCACCTGTCACGATTTTAGGTCTTTTGAAGCACCACGGTTGAATTTTTCAATCATTTCCTTACACCACTTGACGCGAGTCTTTTTTTGAGCGATTCATAAATTATGGGGTATCCAACGAGAACTAATTTTTGAAGTGAAAACTTCTTTAGCGGCGTTGTGCACTTTTGTTATGGGTAAGACGGAGGATGGGTAGAACGCCGGCGCGGCGTACTAGAGGAAGTATCCCCTTCTCTTTCTACCGCGCGGCGGAAATTTATGCCTGCGCCTGCTGTTTCGTTTAGGCGGCGCTTGCGCGTGTGTTACAGGGTGCTACGCGCATCCATGGTGTAGTTTTCGGTTCTCAAGGAATATCAAAGGTAAAGCAAGGCATAGATTTCTATAAAATCGTTTATTGTGTTTAATAAATGAAGTAAGATATTAGTTCACGCACTGCATCGATTTTTTGTGGCAAAACAACCGATTTTAGACGACCTTCACGGAATTCGTCGGCGACCGAACTACGACCACGATTGAATTCACTATACCAGCGTTATACTTTGGTTTTTGATGGTGCTTTATCACCATACAATGGACTGAGTTCGACACATTCTTGTTGAGATAATCCACGTCAAAAGTTGTGAAAAATAATCCAACAAAAATCTTTTGAAATTTCCAATTTTTTTGTCAAATCGATTTTCTCAACTCACTGTGAACAAAACAAATAGCACTTGTACGTCAAAACGTTGTGAGTACGTTTATGCTAAAAACATCAGACTTTATTATGGTGTTAGCACATTTTACCTATTGACATTAGTGTTGCCAGTTCCCGAAATATAAACAGATAGATAAATAGAAGTTTATTGATCAGACACCAATTAAACATTGGACTGACATGTCAAAATAGCATAGTTACATTTTGCTTATTGCTAGAATAAAATATAAAATAAAATACAAAAATTAATTATGTCCGTAAAATATAAGAATAATTATATAAAACTATCCAATAGAATCAAAATCGTCAGTAAGACTCTGACACCACATCATGAATTCCTTTATATCATAGAATGCATTCAGGAGCAAAAAAGTTTTCAGTTTAGACTTCAATCTGGACAGGTTCGACTGGTTTTTTAATTCGTGGGGTAATAAATTGTAGAAATTCGTGCCTGCATATTTTGGGGAGTTTTTTCTAGTTGTTGTATGTGGCTAGTTTTGATCTAAAAACTTTTTCTTGCGAGTTTGGTAGCTGTGAAATTTTGAATTTTGCAAGAGACTATTTTTGTGAATATAGGTGTGAATCAGAAGTTTGTATAAATAAATACCCGTGAAAGTTAGAATTTTTTTCTCTTTGAAGATATTTCTGCAGGGTTCTCGATAATGCAAATTAAACATCAGGCGAATTATCCCTTTTTGTGCTTAAAAGACTCTGCCATAAGCTACAATGTTATAACTTATGGTCGAGTAAACCAATGCCTAGTACACAGAAATAATACTCTCCGTATCAAGGCAACTTATCATAGTGATGCATTCCTCCCATCTGAGATTACTATCAATAATTGTACCAAGAAATTTGTAACTTTCTTGAAATACTATTGTCTGATTATTAATGTTTAGTTGTTCTGTGGACAGTTTTCCTGTTTTGGATCTCTGGAATTGAACCGCAATGGTTTTGGAATAATTTATAATCAAACCTTTCCGTCATTTATGTAATCCGGAAGGTCATTGATGAATAATAAGAAAATTAAGGGGCCGAGTACGTTCCCCTGGGGAATACCAGTGTCGATTAAGTAACCATCGGAAGTTTGTTCTTTGACTTTCACTATTAGCTTACGACCTTCTAGAAATGAACGGATCCATTGTGATATGCTTCCGCGAATTCCGAGTGCATTTATTTTAGTTACTATGAAATCAAAGTTTAGCGTGTCGAAAGTATGTGACGCGTCGAAGAAAAGTCCAATAATGGATTCTTTTCTCTCTAGTTTTTCGATTATCATTTGTATGAACTCTATTGTTGCCGTTTCAGTGATATGACCTTCTCTGAATCCGTGTTGTTTTTTATTCAGTAAATCAAACTTCACAGAAAGATATTTAATATTTTTGATATACCTTTTTCTAGAACCTCAGAAGCGCGATAGGTCTGTAGTTCATCCATTGATGCTATTCATTTTTTTACAAATTTTGAATTTTTGCCTCTTTTCAAATTCAAATTGAGCCAAAGCACTGCCGAAACAGCCCGAAAAATTAATTAGGCATTTGGCAGCGATAATGTTAATGAACGCACTGTTCTACGTTGGTTTGCAAAATTCCGTTCCGGAGATTTTATCCTGATGAGCCCCGAAGTGGTCGACCTACAGTAATGCAGGACGAGGATTTGAGAACCCTGGCGAAAACTACCCATCACAAACGGTGCGATGGATGGCAAAAGAATTGGGCGGTTTTTGATGGTTTGAAACGTATTGGAAAGGTTGAAAATATTGAAAAGTGTGTGCCCCACTATTTGAAAAATCGACAGAAATTGTCACGTTTCGAGGTCTGTTCTTCTTTGCCTTGCACAACCAAAACGATTCTTTTTTGGATCGGATCGTCACGTGTTATGAAAAGTGGATCCGTCCGAAAATTAGACGAACTGAGCGTCGAAGTACTGCCTCACCCATCTTACTCCCCAAACCTCTCGCCAACCGACTATTATCTTTCCAAGCACTTCGATAACTTTCTCACCGGTAGAACCTTCGTAATCAATACTGGACAAAACAAGGCCTTCGTCGACTTCATCGAATCCCGAGCACTCAATTTTTATAATGATTAAGACACTTTAGATGAAATTGAATAAGTATTCACTGAGATATTACTGTTTGATGTAAATTCATAGAAACGGACAAAACTTTTGAATCAACCTATTACATATAAAACATATTCAAAAAAATTTCAAACTGTAACTCATTGAAAAGTTATCAGAAATATAAATAAAAACTCATATTTAAATCATATCAATATGATGATATATTTTCTGTAACTTGTGTATGGCTTATGAAACAGGCATAAATGAAATAATTAAAGAAATCCAAATAAGTCAGATGACCGTGTGGAAGATACATACAGTGTGTAAAAGCCAAATGGAATAAATTCATTATTTCGGTTACTGTGCATATTTAAAAAAAATCCCGAAACACGTCAAATGTAAATTATAATTTGACATTCTTCAACATAAAAATGCCACCAATACCCTCAACCCCCTTCGATTGACAGGTACAACCATCAAGTTTTTAAATGGGATGTATAGGTTTGTGACAGATCGTTTGAAAGGTCTCTTCATTCTCTATTCAAAAATGTTATGGCTTTCGAATTTACTGCAACATTAAGATAAAATAATTTAAAATCACGTTGTTACCGAAATTCGATAAAATACACTCAAAATCTAAAATGTAATGCAAAACGTAATGACATGTAGAATACCAAAAAGAACTATGGATGTTAACGAAGTGGATGTTCAAAATGTTCACCGCAAACGTCTTGGCAACATCCTAATCTCAAATAAAACTGTCTTCTAACATTATTCAACATATCAGGCGCGACCGACCTAATCGCAAGCATTATTCGTTCTTTCAAGTAAAATCTGAAGGTTTAGTTTTGTACACATTGCTCTTTACATATCCCCATAAAAAGAAATCTAACGATTAAAGATCAGGCGATCGCGCTGGCCATTCATTCGATCCTTGCCTCCCTATCCATCGATTAGGAAATGTATCAAGGTATTGCCGGACATAACTTGATGATGTGGTGGTGCACCATCCTACTGAAACCATATCGTATTTACTGGAACTTGAGGGTTTCCTGGATCAGGATATAAATTTGCAAAACTTGGAATGACATCATTTTGAAGTAGTGCCAAATAATTATCGGCAATCAAGTTGCCCTTAATGAAAAAGAAACCAATTATATGGTTTCCGACAATCCCTGCCCAAACATTANACACTCAACAGAAAACAACGTCTTCTAATTGGATGATATTGTTATCCAACATGTCCATCATTTGCTCACAAAAATAAGTTCTATCAAAATCATCTTCCATGAGCTCCTGAGTAGGTATCATTTTATAGGGATGCATTTTATTTTCTTCTAATATGTTTACTATCGATGTATGGCTAACATTGAATGTAGTGGATGCCTGTCTTCTCAATGTATGTGGGTTTTCTTCAAACTCAAGCATTACATCTAATTTGAGTTCATCACTCAATGCAATGGCAGCTGATTTTTTTATCTGCCCCACATAACCAAACTTGCGAAACTGCTTCTCAATTTCGCTTGTTGTTCCTTGAGATAAGTGCGGTGAATTAGGAAATATCTCATGAAATAGGTGAGCTACTTCCTGTTGTGTTCGGGTTTATCTTCGTAACCAATCATTTGTGAAACTGTTATTTATGCATTTCCGTTAATCTAACCATTTGTCAGACTCGAAGTTGACGAACTTTAAACTTTCAAAATACTGACAACTAATGTTGTAACATACACAACAATTTGACAAGGCGTTTCAAACTAACGTTGCCACGGAAATTATTCACGGTTTTTTTCAGGATACCATCTACAACATAGCTATGATTTTTGCTCACTTTCTTATTCTTATTGTCAATACCTTAACATGAAATAAGTTTTGAGTATATTGCAAGAAATTTTGAGTGTATTTTATCAAATTTCGCTAACCACATGATTTAAATTTATTTTATCTCAATTGTTGCAATAAACTTGAAAGCGATAATATTTTTGAATAGAGAATCAAGAGACCATTCAAACGATATATCACAAGCCTATAATTTCCATTTAAATAATTGGGGGTTGTACCTGTCATTCGACAGGGGTTGAAGGTAGAAGTAGCATTTTTCCATTGAAGTATGTGGAGTTGAAGTTTGAATTTGATATATTTTGGTATTTTTTAAAAACTTGTATAGTAACCACTGTATGTTGGGTACTGAATGAAAGTAGTTGATGTAGGAGTTGAAGTTATTCGTAGATTGATCGCGATATTTGTTACTGAAAGAAAATATATCGTTTCTGATATGACTGATACTTGATAAAAACCAATAAGGTATCGGTGACCAGCATTTTATAACTTGCTGAACATCCTGAGCAAAAACATCTCGTCGAATAAGAGAATGAAGTGCATCCCAGTTACAATTGGAATGTGTCGTTTGACAACTCACCTTTCAACATTAAAACAAAAGACAGGAGAGAGGATAACATTCCAAGAACGACCAATCAGTTATTGTCAACACAGGCACCCCATTCGGTACGACGTGGAGTTATAAAGTTTTGCATAGCATGCGGGTATATTGAATCAAGAGTGGACAGCAAGATGTGTAAGAGTTTCTAGGTTTTCTTTCGAACGGTCTCAATGATGGATTGTTGGAGATGATTAAATGTGTCACTGAATTGATGTACAGGGTGATTCTCTAAGGTGGCTCACCCCTATAAATTTTTTATTATTGGAGATAGAAAAACGAAATTTCAGGGTTGTGTATTATAGTTCAATTTACATTTTTTGACTTATTCAGTTGCTTTCCATAATTTTGGTTTGATCGGAAATGACCTCAACTTTCGATTTTTAAATGGAACATCCTATAAAATTTTACTTATTTTGATCGAGAATGACATTCTAAATCCAAAAATACTCCACCTATCAATATAATGAATGGAATCATTTTTTATTCCAATTTTTATTTTTTTATCTAGAATGCCATGGATCGTGTGAATCTCTTCATTCTTGATCAAGTTACATGGCAAAACTACGACTGTGAGGCTTATGACTTCACAGTCACAGAATTATTTCACAATCGCAAATATGAATTTTTCCAGTTATCTAGATTTTTGCAAATGGAAAGGGGGTGGCTCGGTCGCTTTATGTGAAAGATCATTTTCGTTTAAATAATTTGATGCTACACACTTCCACTTTATTTTCTCTATTTTTCTGAAAAATTGCAAGAAAGTCGCAAATTAGTCCATTAAGGTTATAAATTTTCAAAATGGCCTCTTCCTTGATCACGGCAAAGTTCAACTTTTTCATCACATCATCACATAGATTAGCTGTTCCTCAGTGATGTTCTGGAATGCCACCCTTACTTTATGCTCAAGTTCTTTACGGAGAGTTGATGTTGTTTTGTAAACCTGATTTTCAATTGTTCCCCGGAGAAAAAAATCTCGCGGTGTAAGATCTGGTGATCTAGAATATAAAAAAGAAATAATACATTTATGTAGAAATAAGACAACTCAAGAATGTACCTTGCAGGCTACTGAATAGGTCAATAAGTGCCAATCTACTTTTCTGGGAAGGTGTTATTCATATGTTCTTTTACGACTCGAGAATTGTGAGGTGGCGCTTCATCTTGTTGAAAATAGATACCAACTTGGTTACCCAGTGGCAAATCTTCAATGAAATCGTCAATTTTATGTCTAAGGAACTGTAGATATGTTTTCGTAGTCAGTTGTCCGTTGAAAATAATTGTCCCCAAGTTTTCCTCCTATAATACGCATCCAGAAATAGAAACCAAATCGCACTTGAAAATTTCCATCCTGCATCAGATGTAAATTTGTTTGAGACCAGTACCTTTTATTATTTCTATCGAACTACCCAAGTTGGTGAATCGGGTTTCATCTAAACAAATAATTCCGAATGGAAAACCTACATCTTCTCTATATTCCGTCGAAAAACCAGTTGCAATAAGTCAATCTTCGGTTGTGATGGTTATCGTAAATATATTGGTGTAGTTGGTACTTGAGTGATCGATAGCTCTATTTGTGAAGAATTCTCCAAATGGACGAATAACTTATATCACACTCAGAAACAATTTGGCGAATTGACGCCGTACAATTCACTTCAGCATAGGAGTAGACGCGTTCTACTCCTTTTTCTTCACTGACAAGTAAGTTATTCTCATTTTCTTCTGGTTCATTTCGCATTTGTTTTCCAGTTTTGGAAAATAATGCCGAGTGCGATGGCGACGATTAAGGAATCTCTGAGCATAAATTCGAGATGTGATTTACGGACAAACAAAAAAGAATGCAACACTCTTTTGTTTCTCCGTAAATTAGCAACATGTCAATTTTCTTGTTCCTAGTATAATTTGCCATATATAATTATAAGCTACACAACAAATAAATTTTCAAAAGAGACATCATATTCATTAGCCTTATTTGTTCAGGTAGTCCTAGCAACAGCTTCAATTGTTTGTCACGGATAACTAGAATAACAGGACTCAGTGCATAAGTATACCGAATGCATATTAATTGTTATTAGGTATGATCGTTCTCTGCAATTATTTAGAAAAAAAGAGAAAATAAAGTGAAAGTGTGTGGCATCAAATGATATTTCACGAAAAGCCGATGAACCACCCCTTTTCCATTTGGAAAACTCAAGTTAACTGGAAAAATCCATATTTGCGACTGTGAACTAATTTTTGAAACGACTATGAAGTCATAAGCCCCACAGTCGTAGTTTTTCCATGTTACTTGATCAAGAATGAAGCGATTTACACGATCCATGTCATTCTAGATCAAAAAATAAAAATTGGAATAAAAATTATTTTATTTGTCAAATATTGAAAATTGAAGTATTGTTTGGTCAAGAATGTCATTCTCGATCGAAATAAATGAAAACATAAAGAATGTCCCATTTAAAAATCGAAAGTTGGGGTCATTTCCGATCAAACCGTAAACACGGCAAAGCAAGTAAATATGTCAAAAAATGTATAACCCCAAATTTTGTTTTTGTATCTTCAATAACAAAGAAGTTAAAGGGGTGAGCCACCTTAGAGAATCACCCGGTATACTTGAGAAATCCCAAGAAAATTATATATTTATTTCTACGTGCTCTGATTACCTTTCAAAACAATTTTTGTAATAACCTAATAATGTTATCCCATCGACAAGTCCGGCCCTGTTCATAGGGGAAGTATCTTCAAGGGTGTAGACTTACTTCCTAACAGGGTGAATTAGTATAAGATCAGGGAAACACCCTCTCATTTAACTCTCTGATATCAAAGATGGCTGATTTTTGTGAGGGCGAGGAGAGTTATCGCTTTACCCGGAGAAATCCCGTGAATTTAAGGTGATTACGGTGTTGCTCGAGGAAATGGAATTTAGATTTGAATTCGTGTGTTTTGCCGAATAGTTTGAAGGTGAATGTCAGAGATATGCGGCATTGCGAAGCAGCGGAAAATTGGTTTTCGGGGAATGTTTTGCTCCGGACATTCAGATTTCAAAACAACGAAACGTGATGAGTTTTATGTACACAGTGAATGGCTGAATTAGGAAACAAATTAATTTTTTGCAATGTTGAGATATACATAGACAACGCAGCCTCCAAAAAGAACTTTGGGGTTTCTTAATATTGAGAGTTCTTCTGTACCTACACCAAGACAGTAAAAAACAAATCTTGAAAATGTCACAATAGTCACAAGTTTGTTGAAGACATTCACTTCACAACTGATCATTACTTTTTAAAATGGGAAAGAAAGATTTCGGTTCCTGATTCTCTATCTTTATTATAAAAAATGTGGGGATCTTCTGAAGTAATTTCAAAATGAACCCTTTATAAAGATGTATACTACATAAACCTAAATCTATATGATCAGCTCCGGCTGGAGAAGGCATAGAATCGACCATAACTGGATGGATCTATGCCATGCTTGTAAACAGAACCGCAACTACGACTCTTCAAGACGAGGTCATTAGGTTAAAGGTCACCAAGGCGGGATATTACTTCTCCTTCTGGAGTCGCTCCTATTGAATAGTCTGTTTGATGCCCTCGTTGGAAAGACAGTAGATCTGCAAGTTTATGCAGATGACCTTGTCATTTTGGCAAGGTCCACGTTGGGAAGGGTAGCTTGTAATATCCTCCAAAGTGCGATGGACGTTGTTCACAGTTGGTGCCAGAGGGAGCAGAT
>WOGR01023681.1:0-11210 GCA_015342045.1 Leptinotarsa lineolata | reverse complement strand
GAACCTAAATGGGAGTAACATTTTGAGTGGTTTACCTGTCAAACACAACAATAACACATTATTATATAATGTTTAAAATATCCTAGGAATAAAGCACATAGTATCATACAGTTGTCAATACCTAGGTACAAAAACATCCATACATAAACGATGAATTCTATTAAATGAGACACGATATCACAACCTTTTCATACTGATACAATTTTGGATAAACTTTCAGTTACTACCTTACCAATTTTTTAATAAACATTGAAATTTATGGCATCGTTAATTATCGTCGTAACAATTTCGGTGACAGTTTTATGGTTATTATATGACGCCGACAAACTATTATCTATCGAAGGGTATTTCTTTAATTAGGTTAATTTAGCTCTACCGACTCTTGACATTCTTCCGCGCATGTCAATTGATTGCACCCTCATTTCAGTTCATTACATACAAAGCCAAAAACTTACTTTCCCAAAAATTAATCTATCATGAAAATATAACCCTTTCAATTTGATTTCAACAAATTTCAGACAGTTGATATTTTTTTGAAATCCTATCGAGTACAATATAATTTCTACATTGGTATTGTTGAGACTTGAAAAATAGATTCTCTGAAATGTAAAAAAGGGCCCCGCTTTCAGGCTAGAAAGTATGCATATATTCTTAACAATGTACGAGGTTTGTTAAAAAAATTTGGTAAATTTTAATTTTTCTCAAAAAATGTTTATTTATTCATCAATTTCTATTATGCCCCCTCCAAAGTAGTTCCCCTCAGATATACTACACTTGTGCCAGCCTTTTTTCCAATCTTCGAAACGCCATCCTTTCATGGGTCTCTTATGTTTTGGAAACAGGAAAAAGTCGCAATAAAATAAAAATATAAAAATGAGCAAAAAAAATAAAATTGAACAATTAAAATTAACTGAAGATAAAAATTTTAAGATTTCAAGCCAAATTACTTCACGACGATTCGATTGTTGGTATCCACAATCGTCTTCGGGTGATGACTGGACTATTCTCCGAGAGATGACTATTTACAGGTCATTCGAGTGCTTTCACCTATTCCCTCATCCCTCTCTCCACTTCACTGATTTACCGGGAGATGACCGTTTGGCGGGAGTTGACCAATTTTGGCTTGATTATGGGTTTTCATATGTTGCGTATCTCTACGCTAGCTTGGCTGAATACGTCGTTGGACAACATATATGCACCTTCTTTGAACTTCCTCCTAACCCAGTGTTCCTCCCTGTGGATGATCTCAGCTTGGGATCACTTGATGTTATGTTGATGAGTCCAAACATGCTATGCTATTCCCGATTGGCTGGTTTCTCCTCATAGTTTCACTAAGAGGCCATTAAAAACCAGGCCACCAAACGCGGACTGCGTTTGGTGGCCTGGTTTTCGTGAGGCTGCTGCGGATGGTGTTTCCGGATCTGAAGCAGGTTCCGATGTTGTACTTGGATCATATTCTTCATATCCTTTCCGACAATCATCTGATGCAGGGAAGTGCAAGCACTGGTTGTGACGGCTTCTCTTCCTTGCGAGGCTCTTGATGTTTTCTAGCCAAAGTCTGTTCCACCATCACATTGAAGTAACTATTCTGTTGAAGATATTTTTTGATATGCCGACAGCCGACAGACGATTCTGAAAAACAATTTTCTTCACTTTCTCAACATTTTCATCGGTTGTTGAAGTGCTGGGGTGTTCAGGACGACCTTCTGTGAAAAACTTGTACCACTGCCACTGTCAACATTTTGAGTGCTTTTGAGCACTTATAGATTTTTTTTATAAAAAACGGACCTGTATATTAATAACCGTGTGTTGATAGCAGTAAATTAATTCTCTTCTAGGCGACATGTCATGGGTGATGAGAATTCAAAATCAAATATCATTCACACATTCAATCTACGACTTCCCTTTGAACGAATTGTCGACTTTATTCATGCCATCCTTGTACCCCGAAACCTCCACATCTTCAAGGCCACCTTTGAAGAGACAGTTTTCCGAAGATCAGGTTAATCAGGATGAGGACAAAGGTAGTTCGGCGGCAATGGGATCAAACAGTAGCTTGCCAGGTATGAATGAAATATTCGCAAACTTGATACATTTTTTAACGAGTCCAACTTTATTTTACTTTTTTGATGTACCAAGGCCCCAAAATACGACACGTGGAGCTTGGTGTTTGTTTGATTTTGAAAACTATTTTGGTCAAGGTAGATGGATAGATGAATGGTTTTTTGTAACAAAATACTCTTCCTCATATTAGGTGTTCTTCTAGGTAAGTAAATCCCATTGAATAACCACCAGCATCCGATATGATGGATCACAGTATCATCGTTCTGTGATGCCAACTAATTCAAGATGATTCTTGATGAATTTTCTAAAACGTAGACACAAATACAATAATGAAAATTTCACACAATTTTCAAGGAAACGACCATTGGAAGTTGTGTGTTGATAACTTTGTTAGTACAACCACAGTTTATGTGTATTTCAAATACATTTACCCTTTTTGCAGCGAAAAATTGAAATTCCGATAGATAAATATTGTTCAATGCAAAGTTGAAAATCCGAAAATAGAGACATTTTGAAATTTCTCATTAGGGGCCGTTCGAGTATCACGTAAGCAAGTTTATTACAATTTTTTACCCCCCCCTCACTCCCCTTGTCAGAAAAAGTAAGCAAAGCTCTTACCCCCCTTTCGTGCTTACGTAAACATTGTTATATGCATTTTTCTTTTGATGTATTCTGTTTTTTATTGATTCATAACAATTTCTGGTATAACTTGGATTTGTCTATTTGAAACGACATCTCAATTAAACAATTCAACTTTGGCGAAAGCTGTTGCAACCCCATAAATACTTTTGAAATGAACCATGAACTATTTGAGTTCGAGATGTATTTAAGTTTGAATTCAACCGAGATGTATTAATTTTTTAATTCAACCGCGATATAGATGTATATCCACAAATAAATATATAAGTTTTCAAAACTAAAGTCAATATTCAATCAGAAAATGCACTCACCTAACCCTAGACAATCGAATACGGAGCGCTGCAACTTGAAACAAAAGAAATTGATCAAACACTCAAATCGAAAATCGGTACGTTACCGGTTAAAATTTCCATATGACTGATGTTGCAATATGTCGACACGTGAGAGACCAGGTTACACGAGTGGCCAGTTTGGACAATAAACAACACGTATAACTCGTAAAATTCAATGACTATTGCTCAATAAACAGATGGTAACTTAGCGGTCTTTTTGTGTGTCATCGAGTTTCGAGTTCATAACAGTTAGATGTCATAAGCTAGTGCTTTTCTCATATACACCAAAACATGAGTAGGGATAATCAGGCCAACTTTGAAGGCAGGACATCATATAAATATGCCAGTACCGTTCATTAAAAACACTCAAGAATGAAGAAAATTCAATTCAGATTCTGATTTCGAGTTAAGATTCGGAATTAATTAGAGAATTAGAGTTGCAGTTAGATAGCCATTTAGCTTTAAAAAGAGAAAGGGTAGATTTGAGACCTAAGATGAACCAATTGAATGGAGGTTCAATTGGGGATTCCTAAAAAGTGCGGAAAGTAGAAAGTTGCTGTTGTCCGAAAGTGCTCAATTGTCTCGGCGAAATGTGTAAGTTTTTAAAACTGTAATTTTTAGTAATAGACTTATGAGCTGATATATTTCATATAACTGATACTCATGTAAATTGTCTCATGCCTCATGTAACTGAATGAATTTATAAAATGATTTCTCGAAAGAACATCTAACCATATATAGCAGGATCGTCGTCACAAAGTGGATCAATGGTAACATAAACATTAACGTGATTTGTTTTGCTTACAATACGTCAAATCGTATCGAGACGAAACGATAGATTGAGAAGAAATTTAGACAAGTGAATAGCGCGCGGTTATTCCCCTACTCGGTTCTAAGAGAGTACCTAAATGTAAATATTATTTGTGAGAATCCCCAAAGATGCGTTTCGTTTTCAAACATAGACAATGTGTGGGTTGCCATATGTGTAAAAAAGTAAATAACTACTGCTGACGTAATCACCAGCCCTCCCACCCTCCAGGTCATTAAAAATAAGCAAAGCAAAGACCCCCACCCCTCTATAGTGCTTACGTAATACTCGAACGGCCATTTTGGTATGCATTATAGGTTGTGTTAAAAGTTTTGTCCGTTTTTATAACATGTGTTTTTGTAGCTCCATTCGTGGTATATTCGGATCGATAGAGAAGTTTCTTCTCTATATATTGATGGTGTTAATTTTTTCCGACAAATTTTCCAAACCAAAGCACTGCCGAAACGCCCCGAAAAATTAACCAGGCATTTGGCGGTGATAGTGTTAATGAACGCACTATTCGACGTTGGTTGGCGAAATATCTTTCCATAGATTTTAGCCTCGAAGATAAGCCCCGAAGTGGTCGAACTACAGTAATCCAGGACGAGGATTTGAAGATCCTGATGAAGACTGACACATCACAAACGGTGCGTGGGGTGGCGTCAGAACTGGGCGTCACCTCTCATGTGGTTTTTGAAGTTTTAAAACGTTTTGAAAAGTTCAAAATGCTTGAATATGGGTGTCTCTCGATTTGAACGATAAACAGAAATTGTCACGTTTCGAGGTATGTTCTTTGCATTCGCGAAAGGATCGTTTTTGGATCGTATCATCACGTGTGATGAAAAGTGGATACTCTACGATAACAGGAGACGCTCAGATCAGTGGTTAGACACCGATAAACCACCCTGACACCTTCTAAAGCCAAAAACCCATGAAGAAAAAGACCATGGTTACTGTATGGTGGTCAGCAGCTGGTCTGATCCATTATAACTTCCTGCAACTGGGCCAAACCATTACAGCAGAGTCATATTGTGAGGAAATCGATGAAATGTAACAAAAATTGTGTTAGCAGCAGCCGGCACTGGTCCGATCCCGCTCCACGACAACGCCCGTCCGCACGTTTCACAAATCACCGTCGAAAATTAAACGGATTGACTTCTGCCTCACCCACCACACTTTCCAGACTTCTAGCCAACCGACTACCATCTTTTCAAGCATTTCAATAACTTTCTCACCGGTAGAACCTCAGCCAATTAGGACCAGGCAAAAACGGCCTTCGTCGACTTCATCGAATGGCGAGTACCCAATTTTCATGCTGACGGAATTAATCGATTCATTTCGGCAAAAAGGCAGTGATTCAAATGGCGCTCATTTCGATTGAATTGAATAAGTATTCACTGAGATTTTACAGTTTAAAGTAGGCTCATAAAAACGGACGAAATTTTTGAAACATAGCGCATATTGAAGTAATTAATGAAATCATTTATAATGTATTGTTACAAAAAATCTAATAATTTTTGACAAAAAGGCCAATAGAAATAGTCCAAAGGTCAAGTGAAATTATGTCTCCACTTATTTTTTTGGCAAAATTTGAGCCTAACGACAAACTCGCTAGTTTTTTATTGTTTTACTGACAATTCAGTTTAGAGTGTAACTAACAGATGACGATATCGTATAATCCTAATGATATAGCTACTCATACTTTGCAATTGTGTACCAACAAGGAAAATAATTTCGATGGCAGCTAACAAGCAAATCTACCTGAATAGTGTACGTGACAACAACTAACGTCAATTAAATATTACGTCGCTTTGAAAACCTTAGAGAGAAAACATCTAAATTTCAATTCACTAATTTGTGAGAAAGTATCTGAAAAAAATGGGGAAGCTACAATTTAAAATCACTCCGATAAATGGGACAGGTTTAAAAAATTGATGATGCTTTGGAAAGAAGTATACCCTGGATTTATTGAAAACCATAATTGTGAAGTATGAAAAAAGGCATCGAATGAAAATCCTATTTCCTTCATATTTGAAGGTTCTCCCAAGCAGGCGACTTCTCGACAAAATTCCCACGAGAGTGTCGAAGAGGACATCGACTGTTTGTACGACGATGGATCAAGATCAAGAAATCCAGTTCGTAGATCGAATTCCAGTCCGGAGATGTCGGCTAGCTGGAAGAATCCGTTTTTGCATCAGAAATTAATGATGGACGATGACTGCAAAAGTTCAGACGATGATGGCGGAAAGAAAAACAAAATGTATTCCAAAGATATGAGGGTTAGCTGTGAAGCAATACCCGAGGAAATAGCGGGATCTGGTAAGTTTGTTTCTACAGATCTGGGCCAAACATGTCGGGAAGTATAGGACATGATTCCTGATATATTTTTATGAGATCGGATACAGAGAGTTATCTGTAATCAATTGGTTTTGCTAGGTCAGTACGGCATTGGGAGCTGTGTTCAATTAATATCAATTTATTTTATTGGGTGAGAAATAATGACCTCAATAATTTTAGAAGACTTCAAGATCATACCAAGTTTGGCTGTTCCCTTCGGTTTCGGAATTATTATTCAAAATTAGTTATCCACATTCATGAATTTCAGTCTATTCATTGGGCGACCTTTTGTGTGCCCTAATCCTTAGTTTATTATTAATGAGGTAGGTATAGTAAGGTATCAAAAGTTGTCAATTTTACACTCTCTGCATTGCGATCTTACCTCGAACCTAACCTATCAAAAAGCGACATACTGCAATCTTTGAAGGTGTAAAATCTATATCATCAGAAAAACTCAACGGCACTTTTTGTTTTTATCATGAGATTGAAATGAAAAAATTATCAAAATTGACAATATTTATTTGTGCACTCGTACCGTCCCCGAAATCACCAAAAACTCTAATTGCTATATCACTTACGTTGTTGAGTATATCGCCCACGTTTTTTGATTTTTGAAACCCTTCAAAGCTTTGATATATGTAACATTATTTTATACCTTATTTTTTGAACACAATAATTACAGAAGAGGGTACAGTCTACTCCATGAACGTTTTTTGGTTCTTGAATCCATTCAAGACTTTGATATGAAAGCCAAATGGAATGAATTCATTATTTTGGCTACTGTACATATTTCAAAAAATCCCGAAACACGTCAAATGTAAATTTTAATTTGACTCTTCAACGTAAAAATGCTACCCCTACCTTCAACCCCCTTCGAATGACAGGTACAACCCCCAATTTTTCAAATAGGAAGTAGAGGTTTGTGATATATCCTTTGAAAGGTCCCTTCATTCTCTATTCAAAAATGTTATCGCTTTCGAGTTCATTGCAACAATTAAGATAAAATAAATTAAAATCATGTGGTTACAATTCGATAAAATACACTCAAAAACTAAAATGTGATGCAAAACGTAATGAAATGTAGAATACAAAAAAGCACTATGGATGTTAACGAAGTAGATGTTCAAAATGTACACCGCGAATGTCTTGGCAACATCCTAATCTCAAATAAAACTGTCTTTTAACATTATTTAACATATCAGGCGTGACCGACCTATTCGCAAACGTTATCCGTTCTTTTAAGTCATTGAAATCTNGACGAATGATCAGGTGATCGCGCTGGCCATTCAATCGATCCTCGCCTCCCTATCCACCGATTGAGAAATATTGTATCGAGGTTTTGCCGGACATTAACTTGGTAATGTGGTGGTGCTCCATCCTGCTGAAACCATATCATATTCACTGGAAATTGAGGGTTTCCTAGATCAGGATATAAATTTGCTGAACTTGGAATGACATCATTTTGAAGTAGTGCCAAATAATTATCGCCATTCAAGTTGCCCGCTCTGGAAAAGGGACCCATGTTATGGTTTCCTTCAATCCCTGCCCAAACATTAACCTTTTGAGGGTATTGCGTGTGGTCTTTTCTCATCCAGTGAGGATTTTCCGTTGACCAGACTCATCAGGAAACATATATCGTCTTCTTATTGGATGATATTGTTATGCAACATGTCCATCATTTGCTCACAAAAATAAGTTCACATATAATGACAAGTGATTGTCAAACTTCATTTTATATTTATCATTCTCCGAATCATTTTTATTGTTGAATGAAAAATTAGATTCAACAGAATTGCTCCAATTGTATTAGAAAGGTATATATTTATAATTTGATTATCATAGATCATACTATTGGTATTTCCTACCTTATTGAAATCAGGAACAGGCTAAAAAAAGATAGTAAAGTTCATTCACAAAAAAATATAAAATCAGTAGTAAAAAACTGAACGAACGTTTACAAAAAAAATCCATAGCTCATGACACACAAAACCGCTCGAAAATAATGTTATTTTGGAATTCTTTACCGTATTGAAATCAGGAATGGGTACAAAGAAAACATGATAGATGATATAATATTTATTTACAACGAAATATGTTCAATTGAAGAGAATACATCAATTATATTTTTTGCGTTAGACACGAAGAACAAACTCTTCAAAGTCTTTTAGACATACTGAAGATATAGTTAGTGCGTGTAAATCTGAACAGAAAACCTCGATTACATTTTGCTATCTGACGTCTACGTCGGCCAAACAAACGGTTTAAATTAGGTAGGGCACATGGGGCAGTTGCCCCCTCAATACCTGCTTTATTTTCACTTTTTCCTATACGTATCTTTTTTCACTTCGCGACCACCTCATTTTATAGTAGACCCCTTCCCCAGTGGTCTCTACTCCCCAATTAAAATTCTGAATTTTCACTTATGATTGTAATCCGTTTTTCATTAAGAAGTGACGAGGTAGGTACGTCTAACAAATCTATCTAATCTATCCTCAAATCTGGTGGTTGAATTTGTCTTAATTTGACTTTTATAATGGTAATAATAGCTTTATTATCCAACAGTTACCGAATTACAGGACAATACACCTAATTATATTCGAAATGAAAAGAAGATAGAACAATGAACTAAAACAACAATTTAAAGGATCCTTATTATCTGAATTGAATATGAGTTTGCGACTTTTATGATATTATTCAGATTCTAGAAGAATATAATGGAAAGGGATATTATGGAAGTTTTAAGACATGATAATTAATAGAGAATATATCATTATGTTTGTTCTTACACTGAGAGGTCCAAAAGTAAAATGAGCCCGTGAGTAAAACCGTGATACGTTGAAATCAATTTGTTTCAAAACATTTGTTATTCACTAATTAGTTCATTTGCACAATTTATGCATTGTTTCAAAATATAAAGGGCTGAACGTCCCATAGAATAGACTCCAAACAATAATGGCATATTCAAGTTGCATGCCACCTTTTGGAGAACAATCAAGATTTCAACTACGACATTATCCATAAAGAAAATCAAGGACAATAACAACCTGCTAGAGTCCCTGGAAGTCAATGAGGGCAAACTTTCAAATTCCCTATTGAACGACTAACAAGAGGTTAACCACTCAGCATTGTTAATCCTCTTTTCATAAAGACAATAGGTATTCCTTCACATCCAAAATTTACCTGGTCTCCAAGAATTGAGATTGTGATGATTTTTCAAATTCTACCTGTTATCTTATTTACCATTAATCAATTGAGTGAGGAAGCTATTACTGCTGTATATAAGAGTTGTAGATCAATGTGTGTTCTATTACAATCGATGAAGCTAGGAATCTTCGGTGTTTACGTAACGCGTCTAGAATAAACATTTCATTTGTGTAAATTGCCTAATTGGTATCATGCAGAGCTCACGGAAATTCATCAATATTTTTTTTTCGGTTATAACCTATAGCTTTACATTTTCTTATATAAAATTTCAATTCGTTACAACTACACCAGGTAACAAAAAATCAACTGGTACTGAAGATTTACACAACCACTTATGTCATCAATTACGGAAAATAACTTTAAGCCATCTGCAAAACATGGCCGTTCGAATTTCAAACTGTCACGTAAATCATCAATAAATATTATAAACAAAAGAGGGTCTACGTTGGAGCCTTGAGGAACTCAAGAAACAGCTAGTTATATTCTAGATTCATAACCATTGTAAAAAAAATGAACTGCTTTCTACTTGATAGATAGGAATGTATGAGTTAGTTGGCAATACTGGGAAAACCAAAACCCATTAGCCTAATGAGCATAATGAGCTAATTATGAGCTCATTAACTAATGAGCATTAACCTCATGAGCAAAATACCATGATCATTTTATCAAACGCCTTTGAGAATATATATTACATCAATTTGATTATCATCATCTAATGGTTCGAAGATGATTTGAGTAATAGTGACTGGATTTATCACAGTAGAACAATCAGTAACAAAGCCACACCGATGTCAAATCAGACTTCGAATAGAGATATATAATCGGTTATATAAAATAATCTCAAAGACTTTTGAAAACATTCATAAAATTGGTATGGGTGTATTCGGAGAGGCTCCAGGCATCAAACATGAGTTGAATATTTTTGCTAAAGGTTCTGCTGATGCTCTTGCACAATTCTTCAGTGAAACTGATTGAATCGTATGTGTATGTTTGTAGGTATTTCAAACAAGGAATACGTATTTCAATGGAACGTTATTGAAATTTGGATTTTTTATGTATAACAAGCCTATGAACCTTATAATCATGAAATCAGCTTCGGTTGACATATTACTAAGAGAGCAACATCCCTCGTATCGACGAAAATCATCACGGCTAATTCGTAAATTATTTTCGCAACCCCAAGTGTTATTAATTTCTGCAATTTTTTTGCGTCATACAAAATTTTGCATTGACATATTATTTATCGAAACCTCCTCACAACCTCTCTATGGTGGCTCACCACTATAACTCTTTTATTATTGGAGATAGAAAAACAAAATTTGATGGTTGTATATTATAGTTTAGTTTACATTTTTTGACATATTTACTTGCTTTGCCGTACTTCCGGTTTGACTGGAAATGACCTCAACTTTCTATTTTTAAATATGACATCCTATATATTTTTACTTATTTCCATCGAGAATGACATTCTAAATACAACAATACTTCACTTGTCAATATTTGACAAATAAAATCATTTTTATTTCAATTTTTATTTCTTGATCTAGAATGCCTTGGATCGTGTAAATCGCTTCATTTTTGATGAAGTAACAAAGGAAAACTACGACTGTGAAGCTTATGACTTCACAGTCGTTTAAAGAATTATTTCACAGTCGAAAATATAAACTTTTCCAGCTAACTCGATTTTTTCAAATGCATCGTCGGCTTTTTATGGAAGATCATTTTCGTACGAATAATTTGATGCCACACACCTTTACTTTGCCTTCTCTATTTTTCTGAATGATTTCAAGAAGGTCAAAAACTAGTTCATTGAGGTTCTAAATTTT
>WOGR01023620.1:0-13367 GCA_015342045.1 Leptinotarsa lineolata | reverse complement strand
ATTAGGGCCCAGTATACTACCCTGTGGAACTCCCATAGACGTCTCCAAAGCCTTTGATCGTGCTGTTGTATCTTTCAAGTTCAGTTCTACGATTTGCTTTCTGTTTTTTAGATACGACTTCAGCCAGTGATAGAAGTTCCCTCGAATTCCATATTTGTAAAGTTTGCCTAGTAGAAGATCATGATCTATACAATCAAAGGCTTTAGATAAGTCCATGAAAATCCCACAGGATAGATCCCCTCTTTCCATCGCTTCGAGAATTTCATTACAAAAATTAACAAAAGAGCTGTCTCAATGAATTTCTTTTTCAAATAGGCATGTTGGTGGCTAGAAAACATATTAAAGATTGAGAAGAAAGATGTTAGTCTTGTGGTCATTGCGATTTCGAATAGTTTTAATATACATGTCAAAAGACTAATTGGTCTGAAATTATTAATGTCTGACCTACTTCCTTTTTTGTGGAGTGGTTTCACTATAGATGTTTTCAAATCATCAGGAAAAATTCCTTGCTCGAATGACATATTTATCAGACAAGTTAAAACACTAACTATTTCATATATACAACTTTTGATGATATGTATTGGAACCTTGTCAATATCACAGCTCTTTTTGTTTTTCATATTTTTTACAATTGCTTTTAACTCATTTTCTGTGATTGGACTCAAAAACAAGGTGTGACTTTTGGAGGCTATCGATTTCTCAAAACCGCTCACTTTACTGATATTATATTGGGTTGACAAAATGTTTTGAGCAGAATTTGCAAAATGGTTGTTAAAATTATTAGACAATTCTACTGGATTTTCAGTATCTATCTGGTTACAATGCAGCGAACCCGTTTCTTCTTTAATTATCTGCCACATCATTTTGGTTTTGTTGTCTGATTGTACAATTATCTTCCTATAGTAATCTTTCTTGGCATTTTCCAGTAGATTATTATAGTTGATCTTTAGCTCATTATAAATTTCTTTGTACTGATGATCAAAGTGACATATTGATTGATAGAAAACTAGTTTATTTTTCATATGGCTAATCTCAGGTGATATGAATACTTTACTTAAATATCTGAAACAGATATCAAATACATAAATCTATCACGAAAAACATATGAAAACTCTAGTTCCATGTGAAATTTATTTTTCAGAAGATAATAGTCTGCTAGACTATTATTGTGCGCATTTGTAAGTTATTTAGTATAATTTTAGAGTTATTCGCATGAGATGATGAAAAAATTATAACTTCGAGCGAGTATATACTATTCTGTAACTTTTCATGGCCTGGAATTTTTTTGTTAACTTACCTATGAAATGTCACACCAAAGAAGCTTCATTTTTGTTTGCACTATTAATAAGAACAGAACATTGAACCATTTCGATTTCGAAAACCGAACATTAAATGCCTTTCCAAAAGAACTGAACACTACGAATACTTTTTTTTATTTACAATTAGCCGTAATAACCTGGTGGTTAGTAGTGGCGGAGTATGTCTATTAAAAATCATTAGGTAGTAGTTTCAATTTCATAATGAGGTTTAAATCAATTAAAAAGCAAATAATATTCTTCACTTCTTTCAAATCTTGAGGTATATTGTAATTGTTTCTTTCTATTGAAACATCGGATATTCCATGTTTCACTGTAAGTGGCATTTCACAAATTTGACACCGCGGTTCCTCTCCTCGAAATATCAGGTATTCATGTGTAAGCCTGGTATGTCCTATTATCAGTCGAGTCAAAAACACTTCTCTCTTCTCGTTAGATTTCCATGATCCCACGGTCCTACCGCTGTTTTTATTTCTTTGAGTTTGAACTGTGCATTTTGCCATTTTTTGTTCCAGATGTCCCTCAGCAAACTTTTTATATATGGTTTCAAATATGTGTAGGAAGTGGGCTGAGAGGCTTCCTGGTTCGGGTTCATCATCGCCCCACGTGCGATAATGAACCAAAGTAAGACAACTTGCTTATTTAAAATTTGCAAATTATAAAGTTCTCTTCTGATAATTTTACCGATTGGATGTCACACATAAATTTTTTCAAGTGTTTGTAGACTACTGAGCGAGTCTGAGATTATTAATTTTTTCTGCTTCATCTGATTTTGCATAGAGAAGTGCTTGGAGAATGGCAAAAAATTCCCCTGTGAGGATTGTCACTGTTTTCGGAAGTTTGAAAGTTAGCTTTATTTGATCAATTACTACTGCTACGCCTACTGCTACAACAGTTTTGAGGAATCTGTGTACATTTTTTTATAGCCCTCATACTTAATGAGCAGTTGTCTAAAGTTCTGGATGATGACGTTAGTATTTGTGGCATATTAATTAAACTGGGATACTAGGTTGGTAGTTGAAAATGGGTAGATTTATGAGCCATGGTGGTGGAGTACTAATATTTGTGGAATATATAGAAGGAAATTTCTGGATGTTCAATGAATTAAGATATCGTCTGATCCTTTCGTAGTAGGGGGGTCTGTTTTTGGTCGTTCGTATGAGGTTAGGAACTGATTTGTTATTGTGTTCTAGTAAGTTGGACAGTTGTCATGTACTGCCGATAAAAAAGTGTTTTCTAAGATTGACTTAGAGCTATCCATCAAATTCCTGTGGCTCCAGAAGATATAGAGAAAACCGAGGTTATAACTCTCTTTGGACTTTTCGAATATGTTAAAATGACTTTTGGACTAAGGAATGCAGCTCAAACATGTCAACATTTCGTACATCAAATAACATGGGACCTTCATTTTTGTTTTCCGTAAATTGATGATTTCTTAATATGCTCTAAAAATGAAGAAGAGCACAAAAATCATTTAAGAGCATTATTTAGCCGCCTGGAAGAATATGGAATCGTAATCAATCCTGAAAAATGTGAATTTGGTAAAGCTACAACTGAATTTCTTGGATTTGTCATTTCTGCAGAAGGCATTAAACCATCGACAAAGAAAGTTGAATCAATTTTAAAGTATGATAAATCAAAAGATCTGGCTTCTTTAAGACGGTTTCTAGGTATGGTAAACTTTTATAGAATGAAAATCCCAAAAGCTGCAGAGATTTAGACACCAATAAATGATTTCCAAAAGGGAAACCCAAAGAAACACCAGATGTTGAAATGGCCGGAAGAACAAAATAAGGCATTTGATATATTTAAACAAGATTTAGCGAATTATTTATTTATTTATTTAGCATGGCTAATACAATATGGTTTTATTACAAAGATACGTTAGTATATAATATATAAAGCACATTAATATGTATCATTAGTGAAAACTAAACTAAAACGCTAATTGTTATTGAATTATAATTAGAAATACCTGTGTTAGATACAGAGGATGATATATGTATTATAGTATAACAAGATCAGCGGACTTCCTATACCTAAAAAAAACTTCTGAGAGCAATACTAGTTATAGGTCGCTCTATACACTTATTGGAATTGGCTACTTAATATATATTGACAGGTACTACTTTTGAAAATATTTATATTATTAGACATTTTAATAGAATCTGGTAGGTTGTTATAGGTTAAAAATCCTGCATCGAAAATACTTTTTTTCGTGCACATCAGTTTAGTTTGGCGAACGTTTATGTGGTTCTTTTGGCGTGTATTATATGAATGTATTTCATTGTGGAACTGTAGGTTTGTAGGCAAATATTCTGGTAGCATATTGTTTATAAGTTTGTATATAAAAGTCATTGTACGAAACATAATTACATTTTCAATTAACAGCCAATTCAACTTTATTTGCATTCTGTTTACATGCTGCTGTTTACACGCTGCTTTACTTGTTCACCTTTAGTACTAATGGTGGATGCTTCTGATTTCTTTATTGGAGCAGTGATACAACAGAAAAAGGTTGATAATTGGATGCCTTTAGGATTTTTCTTCAAAAAACTCACAGTGTCACAAAAGAAATAGAGCGTCTATGATCGTGAATTTTTAGCAATATATGAGGCAGTTGAACATTTTCGATATATGTTAGAAAGGAAGTGATTTTGTTATCTATACAGATCATAAGCTAATTACATTTGCCTTCAAAAAGACTGAGAATTGTAGTCCTCGGTAAACCAGATATTTGGATTTTATTAGTCAGTTTACCACTGAGATCAAACATATATATGGTAAAGACAATACTATTGCTATTCTACTATTCAGAATGGAAGTCTAATCAAAAGAAAGATGAGGAGCTGAAGAAATTACTAACTGGAACTGAACACACATCTCTAAAACTCAAGGAATGCAAACTTCCCTATGAAAAAGATTACATTTTTTGTGACACTTCACAAAAGATTATCCGACCTCATGTACCTGAAGCATTCAGAAGAAAAATATTCAATATAATGCATAATTCGCCTCATTCCGGAATAAGAGCTACCACCAAATTGATAAGCGAGAGATATGTTTGGTCGAATATGAAGAAAACATTGAAAAATGGAGTCAGTGCTGTATTCAATTCCAGAAATCCAAAATTACTAAACATGTGTGTTTATGAGGTACCTAAAAGTCGTTTCAAGCATGTTAATATCTACTTGGTTTGACCACTTCCTCCATAAAATGGATACATGTACTGTTTAACTTGCATAGATAGATACTCAAGATGGCCTGAAGCTTATTCTATAACCAATATAACTGCAGAAACTGTGGCCAAGAAATTTTATGAAGGATGGGTTTCTCAATTTGGAATTCCGTTAAGAATATCTACAGACCGAGGTAGACAATTTGAATCTTCCCTTTTCAAAGAGTTCTCAAAATTGCTGGATATGCAGCATATGAGAACGACAGCTCACCACCCATCGGCTAATGGAATGAATGAGAGATTTCATCGCACAATGAAGGCAGCACTGAAGTGCCATGAATCAGAAAAGTGGACTGACTTTCTTCCTACTATTTTACTGGGAATCAGGGTTTCAGTAAAGTAACCATTGCAGTGTTCAAGTGCTGAATTGCTATATGGAACAACCCTCAGGATACCTGGAGAACTTATAATCGAAAGGACTGTTCCTTCCCCTACTTTTCAACAGTTTCTTCACAATCTTAGAGAAAACATGATGAAAATGAGAGAAACGCCTGGAACTAATCACGATAAACGAAAAGTATTCATGCAAAACGAGTTAACAACTTATTTCCATGTGTTCATTAGAGTTGACACTTAAATAATTCAAAAAACCGTTCAAATACCTTATAACGGATCATTCAGGGTGATTAACAGAAATGAAAAATATTTCACTCTATTAGTCAAGGCAAAATATAAAAATATTAGTATCGACCGTTCGAAACCACCTTTTGTTGAAAAATACGAGGGGGAGTACTGTGATGACTATTCTGGCTTCTCCTGTATATATGTACCTATATCTGTCATTATATTTTATTTAGTAAAAAGAAGATAGCATAAGGTTGTCATAATAATATAAGTTGATGTTGTTGTTGAATTGATTACTCAGGAAACTAACATTCTTCAATAAAAGTTCTTTGAGTTGGTCGGAACAAGAACGTATTTCCATACCCTGATAGCCTCATTCTTAAAGTTTGGTTAGGATATGGTGACGCCATGCTGTGTCGAAGGCTCTATTAATATCAAAATAAATCGCCATACATTTCTGTTGATTGGCAAAGGCTTCATGTATTTGACTTTCTAGATCTATGATATTATCCAGAGTAACTATGTGGTCTAAATCCGGATTGTTCGGAATAATTTCATTTTTACTTTCAGTCTTTTATTCACCATCTTCTCCAGCAATTTGCATTGCATTGTAAATGTCAGAGAAATAGGTCTATATGATTCCGTTTGTACTGCACATTTGTTGGGTTTTAAGATGGGAATGATTATTGCTTCTCTATATATACGAGGAAATTTCTGTTTAGTCCATATCAAGTTGAATATTTCTATGAGCATATTTTTCGCGATTCTAGGCAAATTTCTCAAGAATGGTGCCGGAATATCATCTGGGCCTGGTGGGCTGGCTTTAAGTGGATTCCAGCTATTCAATAAATTCCAATTCGGTGATAGGAATATTTATTGGATCTTAATTGTTTTTCATTATAATTGGGATGCGTTCCTGTTTTAATTTCCTCGAGAGGAATATTTTGTTGTAATTGTCATTGGAAGAGTATTGTTTGTATTTTTTCGTCAATTCCTCAGCTATTTCCTCTTTCTGGGTGATAATTAGACCATTTTTCTCTAATATCGATATTCCTTGATATGCATGTATTCCTGATATGTTCCGAACCATTTTTCATACCTTTGATATTGGGTTATTACTGTTTATACTTTGTACATATTTTTTTCATGAAATAGTTTCACTTTCTTCCATTATTTTGCGCATTTTTGCTCTCTGTTTTTTATATTCAATCATGAGTTCCTCCGTTTTGAACATTTTGAAATACTTCAAAGCAAGATTACTGGCTTTTATTGCTGCAAAACATTCATTATTCCACCATGGTACTGGTTTATGTTTTTGTAAATGTTTTGTTTTTCCAATCGCTTCATGTGCAGCGTCCTTTATCAAATTATTGAAGTTTCCTATTGTCAAATCGATATCATCAAAAATTTTAATTCGGGAAATATTGTCCTCAATGAAGTTGGAGTATCGAAACCAGTTTGCATTCTTTAATTTCCATTTTGGAGGTGATTTGCAATATTGCAATTCCGTAGCTGATCAGTAATTGACATGGGATAATGATCACTTCCATAGACAAAAGATTGGGTCGCATATTGTTAGGTCCGAAGAGTTTCCATTGGAAGAGTTGAATCTGGAATTCGAATTGTAGAAAATAGTTTCCAATTTGTGTCTCCTACCCCAATTTGGCCCAACAATTGCTTCATTTCTTGTTCATCTGGCTCGACGTTTGGTAGCATATAGATGTTACATATATATGGATTTTTCTTGGCGTATAGATTTCAACTGCAATAGCCTCCAAATTCGCTATTAGGTTTATTTGGCTAACAATCATATTCGATTGGAAATATATTGCTGTTCTTCGACTACCTTTTCCATTAAAAGTACGATTTTGAATATTATTTTCATGGAAATGGGTTTCCTGTAGGCAAATCATATCAAGGAAATGTTCTGCTAGCAATATTACAAGCATACTCAAATGGATATGGTATCTATTCAAGTGCCATTATGATATGGTGTTGGGTAAATATATCCAGACTACAGAGAGCGGATGTGTTTCAAATCGTTGTGAATTTAATTGTGAATGTGATAGTTAAAAATCAATTACCCGGTATAATATTTACATGAATAGATAGCAGACCTGCATCTCCAAATGAATGAGTAAGTTTGCACTTTCAAATTCTTAAAATAGTAAGCAGAAATTTGAGGAAATCTGTAGCGTAAAATTCAAACATATCGTAGAAGTCATATTCATTCCAAAAAAGACTATTCACAAGAAATCTATGTGCTTATCGAGAAAAAAAAACAAATAGAAATAAGGAATAGATTCTGTTCAGTAGTACGGGAGCTTACNCAATAAACAACTATATTCTTGAGAAATGACACAAAAGTCTATAGATGATCTTTATCAACTATTAGTTGAGGTGAAAACTTCGAGTGAGGAAATCAAAGAAGAACTCAAGGAATTCAAGATTGCAGTTACCAGAGAAATTGTTGATTTGAAAAAAAAATGAAAAGTTAAAAGAAGGGAACTGAAAATTGAAACAAAAGATTCAGTATTTGGAAAAAGGAAACATTAAAAATAATATAATAATATATTGTGTTCCAGAAAGTTTGACTCCTTTATCCGATATAGTCTCGAAGGTCATAGGGGAGAAATTTAAGATAAAATTCTGTGATCAAGAAATCGCTGACATCTACAGAATAGGGAAAAAAGCTGATGATTTTGTGAGACCAATTATAGTGAAGCTATTGAGATTTGCTCTCAAAACAGAAATTCTGACTAAATATAGAAATAATTTTGAAAATTTGAAGGCTGAAGGAATATTTTTTAACACCGAGTATACAGCAGAAGAGTATAGTAGAAGGAAATTATTACACAAAAATCTCCAACTAGCCCAAAAACACTCACTGAAAGCCACTATAAAGAAAAACGTCCTATACATTGGAGATAGAGGATATACTTTTAAAGAATTGATTGAAGAACCAGTCGTTGAAAATCTGATAGTGAGCTCACCGGAAAATCTTCGTGAACCGGAAAAAGAGAAGCTGTTTAAAAAACGTAAACTAGATCTGACACCTTCAAAACTAACAGGGCCTAAAACTAGAAGTAAATCCACCAATATACAATAAAGAAAATAATAGTTGTCTATAAAGTGTTTTTCAGTATTTCGTTTCTAATAGCTTTTAGATTATTGGGTAAATTGTAAATGTGCAAGGTATAAATGAATAGTTCATGAAATAATAATGTAAATGATATATATGTTTAAATTCGAGGCAGATCAAACTAGATAAAATAATTCTACACATACACAATAAAATGGACCAATTCATAAGAGATTTCGAGGCGGAAAAGATTGATACAACTGAAACTGATTCTATACAGGTATTGAACGATATGATCAAAACAGAAAAACTTAAAAAATCCTTCTCAATATGTCACATCAATATACGTAGTATTCACAAAAATTAAAATCAACTAGAAGTATACATATTGCAAATACAAACGCCATTCAGTTGTATTATATTAACTGAAACTTGGAAAATTAAAAATGAATATACACAAGATAATTATGAAAAAATACACAATGAGGAACGATTAAATCAAAATGATGGGATTGTGATGTATATAAAAAAAATGTTCCATTTACTCACAAAATGATTAGAATAGGTGTTGTCAATGGTATCCAACTTGATATGGAAATTGATAACGAATATTTTAATATATTAGCTATCTATAGACGCCCCTCCACCCATGAATTTGAATTTTTAGATAACCTTGGAATTTTTTTGAGCTCTGATTATTATCATAGTTGCGATCATGCTTTCATCGTAGATGATATGTATCTTAATTAATATTCTCCACAATTGTCCAGAAACTGACCACTATCTAAACTTATTGTCTGCAAATAGTTTTATTTCTCTCATAAACAAAATGACAAGAGTCACAAATACAACCTCTTCTTGCTTAGACCACATTTTCTATAGAAATAAAAACAATTGCAAATATGATTCATATCCTACCTTACTTAAAGTAGCAATAACTGATCATTATCCAGTACTAGTTCCACTCAGTGGTATCGAAGAGAAGGAAAATCCTACGCTACAAAATGTCTTCACGAAATTGAACGAACAAAAATTGATACACTTATTAGTCGATGATGACAAGAAAATAGAATATTTGAATTATAGAAACTATCTGAATAAATTATTGAAAAAGTCTAAACGAGACTACTGTAAATTAGAAATCGAGAAATTTGAAAGAACTCCAAAAACATTGTGGGGAGCCATAAATAATTACACAAGCAATTACAAAAAAACACGAAAATATCACGAAAATAATCCTAGAAGACAATACTGAAATCACTGATCCACTAGATATATCAAATCAAATAAATTATTATTTCTCGCATGTAGGCCAAATTTTAGCTGAAAAAATTTCAAATCCCATAGGCGAACATAAGTTCGAATACTCAGATAAATCCTTGTTCTTGAAACCCACTGACGAAGGGGAATTGAGAAGTATATGTTTGGCAAAGCATCTGGACCAGACCATATTAAAAATGAAATCATCAAATCATCCCTTGAATATATAGTTGAAGCACTGTGTTATATGTTCAATCTCTGTATGGAAACTGGTATAGTACCAGATCATTTCAAAACGGCTACTATTAGGCCAATGTATAAAGGACGGAAAAAAACAAGTACATCGAATTATCGACCGATATCTTTGACTTCATCTTTTGCAAAGCTGTTCAAAAAAATCATAAGAAAGGAATTGGTGGAATATTTAGATAAAAACAACATTATTTCAAGAACACAATATGGTTTTCTTGAAAGAATAAGCACACAAAACACCATCGCAAAGCTTACTTCCTCGATATACAATGCTCTTGATACCAAGAAATGATGTCTGGGTGTTTTCGTTGACCTAGCAAAGGCTTTCGACACGGTCAGTCATGGGCTTTTGCTAGAAAAACTGGAGCAACTTGGTATCAGAGGAGTGTTGTTGAATTTGTTCAGAAACTTTCCATCAGGTAGGAAACAACAAGTTCTAGTAAATGAAATTTTGAGTTCGGTTTCATGGGGCGTTCCACCAGGTAAGGTTTTAGGGCCGGTTTCATTCATTATTCATTTGAATTCACTATTGAGGCTGAAGTCGTCCGGACTAATCATTTCATTTGCTGATGATACTGTGATTTTATATGTGGCAGATTCGTGGAATGAAGTTGAAGAATTAGCAGAACGAGATCTGCAGAAAATAACTGAATGGTTCGAACGTAATTTATTGACAGTGAATGAAGAGGAAACACATATATTACCATTTGCATCTTACAAGTCAAGTTTGCCCAGATACAAAAAAATATGTTTGGACAACCACGATGTGAAACTGACAAAATCAGTGCAGTATCTGGGGATCTTCATAGATTCCTACTTGAAATGGGATATTCATATCGAAAATCTAAAAAAAAAGAAAGTGAGATCAATTTTTTGTAAATTCTATTCATGTCGTCAAATACCAAATATAACTGAGCTCAAAATCATATATTTTTCTTCAGTTGAATCTCTGTTAGGTTATGGAATTTTTGGGTGGGGCGGCGTTAGAAGGATTCACCTTCAACAGTTGGAAGTAGTCCAAAAAACAGTTTTTGAAATAATGTCATCCAAACAAAGGACTTCTTCAAGCGATCAGTTATTCAAAGATCTGGCTATTATGGATATCCGTCAATTATATGTCAAACATTGTGTGAATTTCGTTTTGAATAACTCAATATATTTTGAAAGGATATGTCATACTTATAGAACGAGGGCAATTAATAGTTGCTGATAATTTCAACATTCCAAAAGCCCACAAATCGGTAGGACAGAGAACTTTTTCGTATGTAGCAGCCAAGATATACAATGTATTGCCAGAAAACATAAGAATCATCAATAATGAAATCAGATTCAAGAAAGAAGTGGAAAAGTGGATTCTCGGAACGGATAGAAACTTTTTCCATATGATGATCGACCCTTCATGAGGGAAAAAGGGGAGAAAGGAGAAAAAAACATTCAAAGGAAAGAAAGAAAGGAAAAAAAAATGAATATCAAAAACGTATACCTTGCACATCGTTTGCCTCGCATAAGCTGAAGAAAATGTCAGGTTACTGTTTCTTCTTTTTGGGTAAGATCCATAACTACTATAATTTTCATTTTATATCCATTCGTTCATTTTTTTATATATTTTTTTTTGGTCAGTTGAATACCTCAGCCAAATTGGTACATTTATTGTTTTCTGCTCTCAATTAGTTGTCATGGACGATCTGTTTTGTTTGCGATAATGTAAATTATAAAAAGTTGGTTGTATTTTGGAACTGCAAATAAATTAATATTATTATTCCTATTATTTATTATTATAATATCCACTAGAAACTGAAATCAATTCGTCTCACGAGGATTATTTTAAAATTATTTTCCCATCACTGACAGCTAAAATAATAGCAAATTCAAATTTTTGAAATAATAAGTTATCTGAAGTTCAACAAATACGATTTGATAAGGTATTTCTTTCATGAGTTTCCAGTGAACTATTCATCACAGAATGAAAAATAAAATTGTTCTCTTCAAAAAGTACTACTCGCTATATAGTTTGATAATCACTGAATTACTCATGGCCCCTAATTTTCAAGAATAATGAGTGATTCATTTCTGGAGTGATTTTGCAAGTTCTCAACTATACAATCCACAATTTCAGGTGAAACCTTTCAACAGCATATAATTACACGAATACTGATGAAGCTCATCTGTCATTGTCCTGTTTTGTGGGCTCTTCAACTCGTCTTGCAAATAAAATATTTTTCCTTTTCTGTTGTCAGACTGTTCATGTTCGACCTATATCCAAAACGGGCAACGAAATTTCAGACCAGTTTCTTCATCACCAGAAATATGAAAAATTATGAAGAAAAACATTAATGGAATATTTTGAAATTTTCAATATCTTGAGTAATCATCAATATGATTTCTGTGTCTATCTTGAGTCATTACTGAATAGATTTCGATGTTATGGCTTGTCAGATAGTCTTCGTTCAGGGCTCTCCAGTTTTCTCAATGACAATTTCTCATGGGTAGCTCTGGGATAGTTAATGCTGAAATTGTTCAGTTTTCCATATCATCTCCAACTTTTTCTTTATCACACATCGAGTATATCCTCTGAAAGTAATTTTTTCAGAAGTAGTCGATATTTTTTGATATTCTTCTGGGTTATTATCCTTGCAATTCTGCTTAACACTCACTGATTCATCCCTGTTTCTACATATTGGTGAGCCCTAGGTAGCTGAAATTTGGTATATGAGTGCTTCTTGGGTGTGAGATACGCACTAAGGAATATTATAACTGGGGCTCCCCCCGTAGCAGTAAAAGTGGGGCGTTTATATACGAAAATTACGTTTTCCGTAACGCTATATTTTCGGAGACTGAAATTCTGTATGTGGGTTTGTTCCATGTTGTAAATGTACAATAAGGAAGAATTCTCAAATATTTCAACTGGAGCGCCTTCCGTGTGGGTGAAAGTGGCGCGCTCACATATGAAAATTACTTTTTCATCACTGTTCCTCCATACCACTATATTTTTGGAGGCTTAAATTCTATATGTAGATTAGCTATATGTTGTAGATGTGCAATAAGGAAGGATCTTCAAGTATTACATCTGGGGCGCCAGCCGCGGAGAAAAAAAGCGCGTTCATAAAAAAACTTACCATTTCATTATTGTTTCTCTGTACTGAAATACTTTTGGAAATTGGAATTTTGTATGTTGGTTCGTTCTATTTTGTAGATGTGCAATAAAGAAGGATTTTTTAGTATTCAAATTGAGGCACGTGCTGCAGGGGAAAAAGACGCGTTCATAAAATGAAGTTACCTTCTCATCAGTGTCTCTCCATACCGGTATATTTTCGAAGACTGAAATTCTGTATGCAGGTTTGTTTTACAATACATGATCTTTCACGATGAGCGTTCGTTAGGAATATTTGGAGAACGATTCAAAATAAAAACCTGAAATATTGTGGTAGTGGGTTTTACAAACTAGCCTTCTCAACTAGAATATTTTCAACTTCCGGTCTCTTTCCGTTATACCGGAAGTTGAGGGCAACTTCCTTGTTTTGGATAAAATTTCTGTATTTCATTACATTTTTGAATTCCTCAGCACATTTCAGGCCCACTTTGTATAACAATGCCTATACCCAAATTGATTAGTTTTCGAGATATTAATGCTTTTCTGAAAAATTTGACAGTTTCA